>JAUTYZ010201334.1:0-10618 GCA_032273725.1 Panulirus interruptus
CGGATTTTTTTTTATACAAATTTTTTATGTTCCTTCGGACCAACTGACGTCAACCTGCTGAATGTATAAGCAGTCAGTGATGTGTGGCGATAGCGCTCTGTGTGTAGGGGTATATTTACTGACCAATCTCTCTGATCAACAGTACGTAGACGATTCAGATTCTCGTCCCATTATATAATTGCCACTGATTCTCAAGCACCAGTGTATCTTTACTACCCAAGCACTGATCGTATATATCTTTACGACCCCCGTGGCGCGGTCGCACCCAACCCAATATATCTGTCCAAATAATCCTGCTCAGTGGCTTCATTACTCAGGCCTCGGCTCTTGAAGTGTTCAGAGTTATTTGTGTCTGTCTCCTTCATCTCCTGCAGTTGTTAATAGTGATAAGAATGAACAGCAAGCAGAACTGTGCATTTGACTCACACTAATTCAGGGAGAATATTATTGACTTCCCAACTCCTATATCTTTTTTGAGTTCCTGTTAACACTACTCTAGGTGAGTATTTTCCTTTTACATATCAGGAAAATAGGGAATCCGAATTATAAAGCAGTTCTTTCAGTTTAACTTGATTTTCTGTGTGTGTTGGCCGGGGGAGCTGGTCCTTCGTCGTGCCCGTCAGAGAGGAGATACCATTAGTGATGTAGGGATGACCTGCACACTGGTTCAAAAGGCATAACACTAAACAAGTCTCAAGGTATGATCGAAGTTTTCGTGGACAGGAAATTCTTTTATACCTAAAAGGAATTAGGTGAACGAGAATTGTTAAGGGTAAAAAGAACTGGAATGCCAATAAGTAAACAAGTTACGGTTGCCATGGAAATATATTTTGAATTCAATGTCCAGCTGTTCATCTTTTCTTTCGGGGCACTAACTTGGTATATTGGTCAACACCAGCTTCTATGATTGCCGTTTTCATAATCATGTTTATGTTCATGAATGCTGTAGAACACTTGAACGATGAATGCAGTCATCTTTGTTCCATCCTAACACCGAAGCCTGACTTAAACATTCACATAAGTCTAACGGTAACAGATTTTCTTGTAGCCTTAACTGTGTACACGTACATCCTTGTCCCATAATTAATCAATTTACACATATAGACTATCATTACCAGTAGCTAATATTTTACAGAAATTACTGTCAAAGGCAGTGGTATTTCAACACCAATATAGTGCATATCAACACGCACTTTCATAGAACACATAATACTCTCCAACAGGATGTTCTAGAAGCCGGAACCTTTGCTTGGAAGTTGGGAATGCTAACCGCTCGGCTATGATCACCCGTAAAAGGGAAATAACTATTCGATTACAAGTAATCGAATACCCTTCGTCCCACATCCATGAGCAACGGGGTCTAGACCTGTCAAATCTAATCAGGCTCACATTACCAGTAGCTAGCATTTTAGAGAAACTTACTGTCATACGCAAATGTATATGAACACGAATATAGTGCGTATTAACACGCACTTTCATAAAACACATAATATCTTCCAACAGCAAGGACTCAAACCCGTGACCATTATTTGGAAGTTGGGAATGATAACCGCTCGGCTATGATCACCCCTAATAGGGAAATGACTATTCGATTACAAGTAATCGAATATCCTTTGTCTCACATCCTTGAGCAACGGGGTCTAGACCGGTCAAGTCTCATGAGGCTCATATTACCAGTAGCTAGCATTTTCTAGAACTTTACTGTCAAATGCGGAGGTGTATGTATATGAAAACGAATACGGTGCATATGAATGTGCATTTTCATAGAACACAAAATGCCCTCCAAGAGCCAGGACTCGAACCAGGGACCTTTGTATAGTAGTTGATAACGCAAATAACTCGATTATGATCGCCCGTAATAGGGAAATGACTGTTCGATTACAAGTAATCGAATACCCTTCGTCTCACATCCATGAGGAACGGGGTCTAGACCTGTCAAATCTCATCAGACTCAAATTGCCAGTAGCTTGAATTTTACAAGTCCTTCTTGTCAAACGCGGAGGTTTATGAACAGGAATATAGTGCATATGAACGCCCATTTTCATAAACCAGATGTTGCCCTCCAACAGCTAGGACTCGAGCCCGGGACCTTTGCGTGGTATTTCGGAACGCTAAAACTAGGCTATGATCGTCCCTAATTCGGAAATGACTATTCGTTTTCATGTAATCGAATACCCTTCACCCCACATTCACGAGCAATTGGGTCAAGACTGGTCAAATCCCATCATTCACCACAATACCAGCAGCGAGCATTTTACAGACACTTACTGTCAAACACGGAGGTATATGAAGACCAATATTGTGCATATCAACGCGCACTTTCATAGAACATATAATGCCCTCCAACAGGAAGTACTAGAACCCGGGACCTTTGCTTGGAAGTTAAGAATGCTAACCGCTCGGCTATGATCGCCCGTAAAAGGGAAATGACTATTCGATTACAAGTATTTGAATACCCTTCGTCCTACATCCTTGAGCAACGGGGTCTAGACCTGTCAAATCCCATCAGGCTCACATTACCTGTAGCTAGCATTTTAGAGAAACTTACTGTCATACGCAAATGTATATGAACACGAATATAGTGCGTATCAACACACACTTTCATAGAACACATAATATCTTCAAACAGCAAGGACTTGAACCCAGGACCTTTGCTTGGAAGTTGGGAACGGTATTGGCACGGCTATGATCGCCCCTAATAGGGAAATGACTATTCAATTACAATTATCGAATATCCTTCGTCCCACATCCATGAAAAAATGGATTTAAACCAGTCAAATCCCATAATGCTCACATTACCAGTAGCTAGCATTTTACAGAATCTTACTGTCAAACGCGGAGGTATTTGAACACGAATAAAGTGCATATCAACACGCAATTCATAGAACACATAATGCCCTCCAACAGCAAGGACTCGAACTCGACACTTTTGTTTGTAAGTCGGGAATGGTAACCGCATTGCTATGATCGCCTCTAATAGGGAAATGACTATTCAATTATAATTATCGAATACCTTCGTCTCACATCCATGAAACAACTGAATCTAGACCGGTCAAATCCCATCACGCTCATATTACCAGAACCTTACTGTCAAACGCGGAGGTATATGAACACGAATACGTTGCATATGAACGCACAATTTCATAGAACATATAATGCTGTCCAACAGCAAGGACTCGAACCCGGGACGTTTGCGTGGTAGTTCGGAACGCTAACCGCTCAGCTATGATCGTCCCAAATTCGGAAATGACTATTCGATCACAAGTAATCGAACACCCTTTGTCCCATATGCATGAGCAATGGGGTCTACGCCGGTCAAATCCCATCAGGCTCACATTACCAGTAGCTAGCATTTTACAGAACTTTACTGTCAAACGAGGAGGTATATGTATATGAACACAAATACGGTGCATATGAACGTGCACTTTCATAAAACACATGTTGCCCTCCAACAGCAAGGACCTTAACCCGGGACCTTTGCGTGGAAGTTCGGAATGCTAACAGCTAGACTATGATTCTCCCTAATTCGGAAATGACTATTCGATTACAAGTAATCTAATACCCTTCGTCTCACATCCATGAGGAACGGGGTCTAGACCAGTCAAATCTCATTAGGCTCACATCACTAGTAGCATGAATTTTACAGAACCTTACTGTCAAACGCGGAGGTTTATGAACATGAATATAGTGCATATGAACGCGCACTTTCATAAAACAAATAATGCCCTCCAACAACAAGGACTCGAACCCGTGACCTTTGCTTGGAAGTTGGGAATGATAACCGCTCGGCTATAATCGCCCCTAATAGTGAAATGACAATTCGATTGCAAGTAATTGAATGCCCTTCGTCTCACATCCATGAGCAACGGGGTCTAAACGGGTCAAATCCCATTAGGCTTATGTTACCAGTAGCTAGAATCTTACAGAACCTTACAATCAAACGCGGAGGTATATAAACACGAATATAGTGCATATGAACGGGCACTTTCATAGAACACATAATGCCCTCCAACAGCAAAGATTCGAGCACGGGACCTTTGCTTGGAAGTTGAGAACGGTATCCGCTTGACTATAATAGCCCCTAATAGTGAAATGACTACTGAATTACAATTATCGAAGACTGGATCTAGACTGGTCAAATCCCATCAGACTCACATTACCAGTAGCTAGCATTTTACAGAACCTTACTGTCAAAACCCTGAGGTATATGAACAAGAATATAGTGCATATCAGCAACCACTTCATAGAACATATAAAGCCCTCCAACAGCAAGGACTCGAACCCGGGACCTTTGTTTGGAAGAAGGGAACACTAAGTGCTCTGCTATGATAACCTTTAATAGGGAAATGACTATTCATTTATAATTATCGAATACCCTTCGTCTCACATCCATGAACAACTGGATCTAGACCGGTCAAATCCCATCACGCTCATATTACCAGAACCTTACTGTTAAATGCGGAGGTATATGAACACGAATACGGTGCATATAAACGCACAATTTCATAGAACACATAATGCCCTCAAATAGCAAGGAATCGAACCCTGGACCTTTGCGTGGTAGCTAGGAACGCGAATCGCTTGGCTATGATCGTCCCAAATTCGGAACGACTATTCGATTACAAGAAATCGAATACCCTTCGTCTCACATCCATGAGCAACAGGGTCTTGACCGATCAAATCCCTAAGGCTCACATTACCAGTAGCTAGCATTCTAGAGAACCTTATTGTCAAACGCGGAGGTATATGAACACGAATACGGTGCATATGAACGTGCATTTTCAAGGAACATATAATGACCTCAAAAACCAAGGACTCGAACACGGGACCTTTGCGTGGAAGTTCGGAATTCTAACCGCTCGGCTATAATATCCCCTAATAGAGAAATGACTATTCGATTACAAGTGATCGAATACCCTTCGTCCCACATCCATAAGCAACGGGGCCTAGACCTGTCAAATCCCATCAGGCTCACATTACCAGTGGCTAGCATTTTAGAGAAACTTACTGTCATACGCAAATGTATATGAACACGAATATAGTGCGTATGAACACGCACTTTCATAGAACACATAATATCTTCCAACAGCAAGGACTTGAACCCGTGACCATTGTTTGGAAGTTGGGAATGATAACCGCTCGGCTATGATCGCCCCTAATAGGGAAATGACTATTCGAGTACAAGTAATCGAATATCCTTAGTCTCACATCCATGAGCAACGGGGTCTAGATCGGTCAAGTCTCATCAGGCTCATATTACCAGTAGCTAGCATCTTTTAGAACCATACTGTCAAATGCGGAAGTATATGTATATTTAAAAGAATACGGTGCATATGAATGAGCATTTTCTTAGAGCACAAAATGCCCTCCAAGAGCCAGGACTCGAACCCGGAATCTTTGTATAGTAGTTGATAACGCAAATAACTCGATTATGATCGCCCGTAATAGTGAAATGACTATTCGATTACAAGTAATCGAATACCCTTCGTCTCACATCCATGAACAACTGGATCTAGACCAGTCAAATCCCATCACGCTCATATTACCAGAACCTTACTGTTAAATGCGGAGGTATATGAACACGAATACGGTGCACATAAACGCAAAATTTCATGGAACACATAATGCCCTCAAATAGCAAGGAATCGAACCCTGGACCTTTGTGTGGTAGCTACGTACGCGAATCGCTTGGCTATGACCGTCCTTAATTCGGAAATGACTATTCGATTACAAGAATTCGAATACCCTTCGTCTCACATCCATGAGCAACGGGGTCTAGACATGTCAAATCCAATCAGGCTCACATTACCAGTAGCTAGAATTTTAGAAAAATTACTGTCATACGCAAATGTATATGAACACGAATATAGTGCGTATCAACACGCACTTTCATAGAACAAATAATATCTTCCAAAAGCAAGGACTCGAACCCGTGACCATTGCTTGGAAGTTGGAAATGATAAGCACTCGGCTATGATCGCCCCTAATAGGGAAATGACTATTCGATTACAAGTAATCGAATATCCTTTGCCTCACATCCATGAGCAACGGGGTCTAGATCGGTCAAGTCTCATCAGGCTCACATCACCAATAGCTAGCATTTTTTAGAACCTTCCTGTCAAATGCGGAGGTATATGTATATTAAAATGAATACGGTGCATATGAATGAGCATTTTCATAGAGCACAAAATGCCCTCCAAGAGCCAAGACTCGAGCCCGGGACCTTTGTATAGTAGTTGATAACGCAATTAACTCGATTACGATCGCCCGTAATAGTGAAATGACAATTAGATTACAAGTAATCGAATGCCCTTCGTCTCATGTCCATGATGAACGGGGTCTAGACCGGTCAAATCTCATCAGGCTCACATTACCAATAGCTTGAATTATAAAAGACCTTCTTGTCAAACGCGGAGGTTTATGAACACGAATATAGTGCATATGAACGCCCATTGTCATTAAACAGATGTTGCACTCCAACAGCTAGGACTCGAATCCGGGACCTTTGCGTGGTATTTCGGAACGCTAACAGCTAGGCTATGATCGTCCCTAATTCGGAAATGACTATTCGATTACATGTAATCGAATACCCTTCGCCCCACACCCACGAGCAATTGGGTCTAGACCGGTCAAATCCCATCATTCTCACATTACCAGTAGCCAGCATTTTACAGAGACTTACTGTCAAACACGGAGGTATATGAAGACCAATATAGTGCATATCAACACGCACTTTCATAGAACACATAATGCCCTCCAACAGGAAGTACTAGAACCCGGGACCTTTTTGCTTGGAAGTTGAGAATGCTAACCGCTCGGCTATGATCGCCCGTAAAAGGGAAATGACTATTCGATTACAGGCAATCGAATACCCTTCGTCCTACATCCTTAAGCAACGGGGTCTAGACCTCTCAAATCCCATCAGGCTCACATTACCTCTAGCTAGCATTTTGGAAAAACTTACTGTCATACGCAAATGTACATGAACACGAATATAGTGCGTATCAATACACACTTTCATTGAACACATAATATCTTCCAACAGCAAGGACTTGAACCCAGGACCTTTTCTTGGAAATTGGGAACGGTATTGGCTCGGCAATGATCGCCCCTAATAGGGAAATGACTAATGAATTACATTTATCGAATACCCTTCGTCCCACATCCATGAAAATCTGGATTTAGACCAGTCAAATCCCATAATGCTCACATTACCAGTAGCCAGCATTTTACAGACCCATATTGTCAAACGCGGAGGTATATGTACACGAATAAGATCCATATGAACGCGCACTTTCATAGAACATATAATACCCTTCAACATCAAGAACTCGACCCCGTGACCTTTGCTTGGAAGTTGAGACCACTAACCGCTCGACTATGATCGCCCCTAATAGTGAAATGACTAGTGAATTACAATTATCGAATACTCTATGTGTCACTTCCAAGAACAACTGAATATAGACAGGTCAAATCCCATCAGGCTCATATTAGCCGTAGCTAGCATTTTACAGAACCTTACTGTCAAACGCGGAGGTATATGAACACGAATATAGTGTATATGAACGCGCACTTTCATAATACACATAATCCTGTCGAACAGCAAGGATTCGATCCCAGGACCTTTGCATGGATGTTCGGAAGGCTAACCGCTCGGTTATGATCGTCCATGATTCGGAAATGACTATTCGATTACAAGTGATCGAATATCCTTTGTCTCATATCCATAATCAACGGGGTCTAGATCGGTCTAATCTCATAAGGCTCACATAACCAGTAGCTAGCATTTTACAGAACCTTACTGTCAAACACGGATGTATATGAACACGAATATAGTGCATATCAACACGCACTTCATAGAACACATAATGCCCTCCAACAGCAAGGACTCGAACCCAAGACTTTTGTTTGGAAGTTGGGAATGGTAACTGGTTTGCTATGATCGTCCCTAATAGGGAAATGACAATTCAATTACAATCATCGAATACCTTCGTCTCACATCCATGAAACAACTGAATCTAGACCGGTCAAATCCCATCACGCTCATATTACCAGAACCTTACTGTCAAACGCGGAGGTATATGAACACGAATACGTTGCATATGAACGCACAATTTCATAGAACATATAATGCTGTCCAACAGCAAGGACTCGAACCCGGGACGTTTGCGTGGTAGTTCGGAACGCTAACCGCTCAGCTATGATCGTCCCAAATTCGGAAATGACTATTCGATCACAAGTAATCGAATACCCTTTGTCCCATATGCATGAGCAATGGGGTCTACGCCGGTCAAATTCAATCAGGCTCACATTACCAGTAGCTAGCATTTTACAGAACCTTACTGTCAAACGAGGAGGTATATGTATATGAACACATATTCGGTGCATATGAACGTGCACTTTCATAAAACACATGTTGCCCTCCAACGGCAAGGACTCTAACCCGGGACCTTTGCGTGGTAGTTCGGAACGTTAACAGCTAGGCTATGATTGTCCCTAATTCGGAAATGACTATTCGATTACAAGTAATCTTATACCCTTCGTCTCACATCCTTGAGGAACAGGGTCTAGACCAATCAAATCTCATCAGGCTCACATCACTAGTAGCATGAATTTTACAGAACCTTACTGTCAGACGCGGAGGTTTACGAACATGAATATAGTGCATATGAGCGCGCACTTTCATAAAACAAATAATGCTTTCCAACAGCAAGGACTCGAACCCGTAAACTTTGCTTGGAATTTGGGAATGATAACCGTTCAGCTATGATCGCCCTTAATAGTGAAATGACTATTCAATTACAAATAATTGAATGCCCTCTATCTCACATCCATGAGCAACGGGGTGCAGAAGGGTCAAATCTCAATAGGCTTATGTTACCAGTAGCTAGGAATTTACAGAACCTTACAGTCAAACGCGGAGGTATATAAACACGAATATAGTGCATATGAACGCGCACTTTCATAGAACACATAATGCCCTCCAACAGCAAAGATTCGAACACGGGACGTTTGCTTAGAAGTTGAGAATGCTAACCGCTTGACTATGATCGCCCGTAATAGTGAAATGATTACTGAATTACAATTATCGAATACTGGATCTAGACTGGTCAAATCCCATCAGGCTCACATTACCAGTAGCTAGCATTTTACAGAACCTTACTGTCAAACGCTGAGGTATATGAACAAGAATATAGTGCATATCAACAACCATTTCATAAAACACATGAAGCACTCCAAAAACAAGGACTCGAACCCGGAACCTTTGTTTGGAAGCAAGGAACGCTAAGTGCTCGGCTATGATAGCCCCTAATAGGGAAATGACTATTCATTAATAATTATCGAATACCCTTCGTCTCATATCCATGAACAACTGGATCTAGTCCGGTCAAATCCCATCAGGCTCATATTACCAGAACCTTACTGTTAAATGAGGAGGTATATGAACACGAATACGGTGCATATGAATGCACAATTTCATAGAACACTTAATGCCTTCAAATAGCAAGGAATCGAACCCTGGACCTTTGCGTGGTAGCTAGGAACGCGAATCGCTTTGCTAAGATCGTCCCTAATTCGGAAATGACTATTCGATTACAAGAAATCGAATACTCTTCGGCTCACATCCATAAGCAACGGGGTCTTGTCCGATCAAATCCCAGAGGCTCACATTACCAGTAGCTAGCATTCTAGAGAACCTTATTGTCAAACGCAGAGGTATATGAACACGAATACGGTGCATATGAACCTGCATTTTCAAGGAACATATGATGACCTGAAACACCAAGGACTCGAACCCGGGACCTTTGCATGGTAGTTCGGAATTCTAACCGCTCGGCTATAATTTCCCCTACTAGAGAAATGACTATTCGATTACAAGTGATTGAATACCCTTCGTCCCACATCCATGAGAAACGGGGTCTAGACCTGTCAAATCCCATCAGGTTCACATTACCAGAAGCTAGCATTTTAGAGAAACTTACTCTCATACGCAAATGTGTATGAACACGAATATAGTGCGTATCAACACACACTTTCATAGAACACATAATATCTTCCAAAAGCAAGGACTCGAACCCGTGACCATTGCTTGGAAGTTGGGAATGATAACCGCTCGGCTATGATCGCCCCTAATAGGGAAATGACTATTCGATTACAAGTAATCGAATATCCTTTGTTTCACATCCATGAGCAACGGGGTCTAGATCGGTCAAGTCTCATCAGGCTAATATTACCAGTAGCTAGCATCTTGTAGAACCTTACTGTCAAATGCGGAGGTATATGTATATGAAAATGAAAACGGTGCATATGAATGAGCATTTTCATAGAGCACAAAATGCCCTCCAAGAGCCAGGACTCGAGCCCGGGACCTTTGTATAGTAGTTGATAACGCAAATAACTCGATTATGATCGCCCGTAATAGAGAAATGACTATTCGATTACAAGTAATCGAATACCCTTTGTCTCACATTTATGAGGAACGGGATTTAGACCGGTCAAATCTCATCAGGCTCACATTACCAGTAGCTTGAATTTTACATGACCTTCTTGTCAAACGCGGAGGTTTATGAACACGAATATAGTGCATATGAACGCCCATTGTCATTAAACAGATGTT
>JAUTYZ010201444.1:0-10617 GCA_032273725.1 Panulirus interruptus
GTCGTAGAAGGCGACTAAAAGGGGTGGGAGCGGGGGGCTGGAAATCCTCCCCTCCAGTTTTTACTTTTCCAAAAGAAAGAACAGAGAAGGGGGCCAAGTGAGGATTTTTTCCTCTAAGGCTCAGTCATTTGTTCTTGACGCTACCTCACTAATGCGGGAAAGGGCAAATATGTGCGAAAAAAATTCACATACTTGCTCACTGTTTCCCGGGTTAGTGAGGCAGCACCAGGAACAGATAAAGATATGGCTACATTTACTCACATTCATTTACTAGTTGTATTGTGCAATGCACCAAAAGCACAGACCCCTATCAACAAGCAGGCCCCAAAATCATTCTATGGTTTCCTCTGACCGCTTCATATATGCTGGCTCATTCCATTGACAGCAAGTCACTCCCTTCTAAACACATCACTTCAGTTCACTCTATCCCATGCATGCCTTACACCCTCCGGTATGTTCAGGCCTTGAGCACTTAAAAGCTTTTCCATTCCAACCTTTCATCTCCATTTCAGTCTCCTCCATGTTCCCTCCACTGCTGAGACATAGACTCTCTTTGTCGACTCTCCTCAGTTATCTTCTCTAAAATGTCTAAACCATTACAGCACACCCTTTTCAGCACTCTCAGCCATGCTCTTCTTATTACCAAATTTCTCTCTTACCCAGTCATTTCTTAATATCTTATTGGGGCATTAAAGGGTTAAATTTCAACAGGCTTTTCTTCTTCATATTTATGAATAACATCCAATTTTCTTGAACTTCCTCTCTGTCCTCGTCTGATCCAATCATTTGATTGATTCTGGTGTCATCTGCAAAGCATCTAACTACACTCTCTCACTCACCTGTTTATATTTGATATCATTACTATAAATAGTTTTGGGGATAACGCTGTTCTCTGTGAAACATAATAAGACATCTTTCATCAGACATGGTTCCATTAACACTATTCTGAATTTTCTGTTGCAAAATCCTTGATCCATCTTTCTATTTAACCTTTAATGTTTCACTTCTTATAGAAAAATTATTTATATAATGAAATGCCTAAGCAAAGTCAAGTTTAGTATGTTTCACTTCTTATAGAAAAATCATTTATATAATGAAATGCCTAAGCAAAGTCAAGTTTAGTATGTCTTTCTAATGGATTAGTAATTGAGTTTGTGTGATTTTACCATGAACAAATCCATGCTGGCCTTAATTTATAGACCTGTAGTTGTTATCAATCAAGCACTCATATTTGTGCTACTTTAAAATCAATTATGCAAACTTTATTTCCATGTAATGCTAGGCTTACTGATTTGTACTGCTTTGGTATTAGTTTAGATCCTCCTTTGTGTACTGGCGTTACTTGTGCCATCTCATGAATATCAGTTAAGTTGTTTCGATCTTGGCTATCTCAATAGAAGAAAGAATAGTAAAAATCTACTAGAGGATAAAGATATGGTAAAAGCATTATCTGAAAAATAAATTATGTCAATACAGTCAATAATTGGGATGAGAGAGGAAGAGAGGGGGCTGGTCATAACTGTAAATATTACATATGAAAGAAAAGTATGCCATTCAAGTATATCATGCAGTCATGTTTTTATACCACACCCATACACATTATGTTCATCTGCCTCAATCAGAATACAAAATCAGGTACCATAATATATCAGGAAATACAATACTGACATCTTCCCACAAGGATATGATGGACAACAACTGTTTGTGCCACCATCAATTCCAGGGGTGCCTAATAAAATGCCAACTACTGGCATTTTTTACTGTTACGCAATAGTTTGAGTATCATTATTAGTATATATAATGCCAGGACCCCTTTTATGGGCCTCTTCAGCTTCAAGGCAGAGCTACAATCAGAAACGTATATGGAGGACTCCTTTGAAGCAAGAAGTTCCTCGACGAGACTGTACTGCCTTTCACTGAGTGATGATGATACAGCCTCGGCGAAGGTGACTTTTCTCCGAGTCCAATAACATCAACAGTTTGATTTACCTTATAATCATTCAACAAATAAAGATATACATAGTACTTATGTTCTACATTTTATCTACTATTCTAGTTAGCAAAAGCACAATGTAATAAAAGCATCTAACAATGACAAAATTAATTCAGAAATCTATGGATGAAAATCTTGAATAAAAAATATCTTTTTGACTCCAGAACAAGACCTACATCAATAATAATTTCAAAAAGAACCAATTATGATTAAAAATTACTGTAATGAATACCTGCCTCTTTGTCTTAAAAACATTTAACCAACTGATCATACTAAATCAATTTTGTGCTTCATATTCGGACCAACAATAAAGATGTCAAAGTTGTACAATAACTTCTATAGCTACTCTGTTTTAGATATCAAACGATACTGAGAGCATCAGAGAATGCAGTACTTAAATACTTACTACATAGCTTTAAAATTAATGCCTTCAGTTCTGTAAAGCAGGTCAGTGGCTGAGCTAAAAGAAAATCATGCTTATTTACGTACTACCCAAGTAATGTTTAACATTTCTACATCTTGTTTTCTTTTGCAAGAGAGGTGCATGACTGTACTTCATTATGAAAAGCCATTCCATTATACAGCTGTAATACCTTCTGCAGCATGAACACTATCATGTCATTTGGAATTAATAGTGATTTAATTTGCATATCTTTTGAAAAAGCATCAACGTGTAAAGGACCAGATTTCCATAAGGTAAAGTTACACTATCCTGTATCTTGCTGTCTTTTGATTCTGGCTGGAAATGAAAGTTACAAAGCACATACATACATTCAGACAACATTTACAAATACAATGAGACGAACACCTTCCCTTCAGTGTATTTCATTAGCAAATAAAAAAAAAGAGCCAGTAATGACCTTAAGTCTATACTTAGATCCTCCTTGTTAAAGTCTGTGGGAAACCTAAAGCATATGCCTAATCAATAATCAAAGGTACCATTCAGGCATTACACTTTCATTTACACTGGGGTTAAGAGGTGACAAATGACTTATCAATTCTATGCTTACATGAAAGTAAAACCAGTAATTCCATCAGTACACAAATGTTAACATGCTTTTATGGTGTTTTACAATTTTCACAGGCTATCACACACACACACACACACACACACAAAAAAAAAAAGTCCTGAGTCTTGAAATGACTGAATGACTGACAAGCATTATCATAATATCCCGCCAAAGTGTTTGGTCAAGGATGATAACAACTAACCAAAAAACTGCCTTGCCTAAGGTTCAGACCATCTCATGAGCTGTCACACTATACTGTGCTTGAAAAAAATTTTAAGTTTTGAAATGTCAAAAGACTTTCTCTCGAAGATGGTGTCCTGTGAACATGAGATATTCTCTCTTGGTTCATTGCTGTTAGCCCTCTGCCTGTCTGATGGGGGACACCACCTCTCCCCATCTGTTGCAATCCAGTGGCCAATCACCCATTACAGGCCAATCCTTGGCCAATCTGAGACTGCCATGATGTCATCAACCCACTGGTTCCCTGCCACAAAAAACTTACTTTCCACAGACATTAACCCAAAAGCAGTCATAGCTGGGAAAGAGAAAAAAAAAATCAAAAAAGGAAAGGGAAAGACAGGTCAGGGCAAAGAGATTAGGAAAAAATGCTCATGAGACACCACCACCCAGGAGACAAAAATGTTTCTCTCATTTCAAAACCTACATTTCTCTCATCTGTGGTCTATCCTGAGAGCATGAGAGCGTACAAAAATGAAGGAGGAAGGTTTAGAAAAAAGACAGTTTCACATAAGACGACTAAACTCAAAGGCATTTTTTTTACTGTATCTTCAAAGGTGAACTGGGACACAGTGGAATCTTTTCTTTTTTAAAGGATGAAACCTACGAGTCCTACATAATAGAGCTATGGCACTATCTCATCAAGATGGCACACAATCATTTTTTCCAAAGGGCATGAGTATGGGAAAAAAAAGAAGTCCAAATGTCTCACCTAACATGTTGTAGCATAAAGCCAAAGTGAAGCCAATATGACAAGTTCTTAATGCATGTAGAGATGTTCCTCACCAAAGGGAGGTCATGGTTCCAGGTAGTGTAAATAATCTTTATGAACAAAAAATGAAAGAAAATGATACTGTCCCAGGGGTGGAGAAGGCCAGTGTGGTAGCAACATGTCTTGACTGAGAGCAATCCTAGGCGAAAGTGAGTTTTGTGAGGCATAGAACCAGTGGGTTAATGACATCATCTCCCCTGGTGGTCTCTGATTGGCCAAAGGTAGGCTCAGAATGGGTGACCAGTCACAGCCTCGTATGATGGATGGAGAAGACCAGCGTCCCCTACCACACAGACAGAGGATTCGAAGGTCATAACTCCGATATTCATAAGAAAATATTTCATGCCTACATGATAAACCATAGCGGATAGGAATTACAGTAAATGGCTAAACGTACAAAAATTTCTATTGGTAATGACAGAGTTACAGCAAATATTGTTTGATAATATTATTATCAACTATGCTCCCAATCTCAAAAGATGTATCAGGAACACAACTTCTCAAGTCACTCATTTACACCCCAAACCTATATATCTGACAATAGAGGTTGGATAAATGACTGCACCTAAGACATCAGAATCAAAGTGTAACTCAAAACTTAAGGAAGCATGCTGAACACATCTAGTCAATATCCAAGCATCCATGTATGCAGTAAATACAAGCAATAGTTAACTAACATAAGAAACTAAAAATCAAGCTTAGAAACAATGTTGTTTCATCTTCTTTATATAAGAAAATGCAAATTTCTAACTGGTTACCAACTGCAGATTTTGAGAAAAATTACTGAAAGAATTAAAACCATGCATGCAATCTGCAATAAAAGAAATTCTAAGTGCTTTACATGCAAAAGGGCAAATAAAATCACTAACATGTACTAAGATTACATCCATTTTTGGAAATGAAGGAGAAAAGTGGAGAAAAAAAGGATGTATGGTAAAAAAAAAAGATAAGTACTGCATAACACCCGAAATGGGTTTATAAATGACTATGCAGACGAAGGAGGTTGACAAGTATGCATAATGAATCCATACTGTACACACAGACATCTACGCTAATTGCCTGGAAAAAACTCATTGACTTTCTCATTGTAGATCATTGATTTGACCTGAAACTCCCTGTTCATGTAAAATGGCACAGGTGTAGTAGTTTGGCTTTCCAACTTGAAGAGACATTTTCAGAGTTACTGATATGTCATCACAGCATGTTATTGCTGGCTAAGAGACACTTTCAGTTGCTAATATGTTGCAGCAGCATGCTAGCTTAGAGACACTTTCAGTTACTGATGTGTCATAGCAGCGTACTATCACTATCTATGAAATAACCAGGACTGCTTTCTGCATCACATTGAGCATCAATCTAGTTCATATTTATTTCTGCCTAGAAAATGGAGGCATGTAAGGACAGGGATAAGCGGAAGCTCTTTTCCTGTGGCCACCCCCATGATGGGAGTTCCTTGAGGAAACGGGTGTCTGAGATATAGAGATAGAAAATGGACACCTAATGAGGCAAACTATGTATAAAGTGACGGCTCAGCTTTAGCTTCCCAAATTTTGGGGGAAGAAAACAAAAGAGCTCTCACAAAACAGCACATCCTTGTGACTCAGCACTACAATGGAGTAACATAACTGCCCATGCTAAGGTATGACATGAATAGCTCAACAAGTGTGATCAAAATTCGATATGATTTCAAAAACCTTATGATTGGAAATAGAGTCTGAAAGACAAAAAATCACAAAAGTATGGCTAAGTGTTCTGACTGATCTTCAAACTAGAGTATAAACTGAAAAGTACGACGCAATTGTGGTGCACTAAAGGTGGTGATCTCCATCTTCAAGCCAGAGATAAGGCATGAATTTAAAAGTATTCATCGACTTTGATCACAATCTATTATGATTTATAAAAGACAGCGAGAAGAAAACAAAAGTTAAGGAGTGTATACATGGGTCCATTCAAGGATACAGGATTCAGGTAAACTTTCACTCCCGAGCTAAGTAATAATGAGATGAGTAATGTTGCAAAATTTGATGAGCCAACTTGATTTAGTGATGGTAGTCATACGAATCTACAGTTCATGCCATACATTTGAAGGGTCACAGAGGAAAGCGAGTTGGCTCTGTCTATGATCCTGAGCTGAAAACTGACAAAACTGACAATCTCACAAAACTGGATAAAAATTTCTGTATTTTACCAAAGCCAAGTTTAGGGCATTTAAGCCAGATGGATATATACGTAGATTCGTCTCCATAAATGAGCAGAAGTTGGGCGGAAAGAGTTATCTTCCAGAGTCACAAGCTCAACATGATAGATGTAGTGACTGGAAAGTAAATCTGGATGCACAGATTAAAAACAAGTTCCTTTTTTGCGCTGAGAATAAACAACTTGAGAAATCTCAACAAGACTAACAAAATTAGTATCCTTCAGCAAAACTTGAGTAAAGAAACTTCACAAAAGCATGTACAAACAAATGACAAGTCATATCATCATAATCATTTCAAATCAGTCCCCCAGCTAAAGGTCTGGAATATAAATTCATTATGGTCTTACAAGTAATCTGCCTCCATCTTTGAACCTGAGCTGGGAATTAGGAAAATATGCAATCCTTCACCATATGTACACATATTGCATCATCCTTTAGCAAAACCAGTTAATAAACTCCCACTGAAGTCTGGGATATGGGTATGGATAGACAAAGAGACATGTATATCAGCTCCATTTCTAAACTATGACAATGACAACTAAAATCAGTGATCTCACCAAGTTTAACAAAAACCAAACACGATTTAACAAAGCTAATAACTTGTCATTATAGTTTATACAATACATGATCTATGGAGTCATGATTCAACCTCATCATTAAAATGCAACTTGCATAAAAATCCAACTGTAAACCAAATAAAAATTTGAGGATGTAAATTTGGAGAAATATACATGATTTTTGTGATGAGGGAGTAAATGTCATATTTTTGTAAGTAACACCTATTACAGTGTTTTGTTTAATGGGAGAGGGTTCAAGTTAGACTGCTAGCTGGTTTCATGTCTGTTTGGGGCTAATGAAGAGGATGCAGTGGATATCTGTAACGATGTAATTGTTCCATTTTGGGGAAAACCAACGTTTTAACTGAGTGATGCACTGTTGGTTGTTTAAAATTGCCTGTGCAGTGCTGGAGAGCTGCAACGTACGTGTTCGGTCACCTGCACAGGAGAGGCTATTCTCATTGTGGTTTGGGGGTGAAGGAAGATTGTTATAGAAAATAATGAGGAAAGCTGAAAAAAGATCAGCGCCCTGGGACACTCCACTGTAGAGCTCGAGGATTAATAGTGTGGCCTTAAATGATGACTCTGGCTTGGCAACCTTGGCTATGAAAATGGCCACCAGATTTTGACATTTACATAGATGGTGGAATTAATTATCTTTTGTGTGAAGTACAATATAGAATGGTGTCAAATGCCTTGCTGATGGGCAAGGCTGTGGTTGATTGGAGCCATCCACAACGTATTCAAGGGTTTGCATGCAGCGTGATAGTGGAGTGTTTGGATACGGAGCTGTGTTGGATGGGTGAAATTGAGATGTTTAGGATGATTCTGTTGTGAATGAATTTTCCAGTGAGTCCAGATACTTAGAGGGCCTGTTTGGTTTCATGACAAATATCATGTCGGTGAGTTTCCAGCTCTCTGGGATTTGAATGTGTAGCCAAGTGTGACTGAAGATGTTACTAAGCACATACAATGCCATGGGGGTGAAATTCTTTATGTACATGTATACATAAACATCCTTGCCCCACTTTGTGCAGGGAATGTGTCCCTGGAATATGCAAGCGCAGTAAATCTGTACAAAGTGGATCTAATAACATATGGGAAAAATAAGGATGGACATGTACCATCTCCCAGAGTGCCCCTTTTCACTCCTTTCATAAACGAAAACTTAGCAATAAATGTGAAAATTTACATATGGAGCCTTTGAATGGATCACACACGAGCTTAATGGCATGTTTTTCTGATTTTGATCTTCCATCAAGATCACGCTTTGTTTTCCCATTTTCTCGATCAATGTCTTTCTATTTTCACCCTTCTAAGCATTTAGTAAGCCTTACAGAGCCAGGGCATTCTAACTTTCCCAAAATTCTTCTTAACTGTGAGTACAATTAATGAGATCACTTTATACACACATCTATTTGATAATTTCATGTTTTGTTCTCATTCACAATAATACCATTAGTCTCTTCAGAGGGGAAGCCATGAAGCAAAAACATAATCCAAAGAGTGTATCAAAATCAATTTGTGCTAATCACCAGCTTGATGGAGGGTTCGCAAGGGAGACAAGGCTGAAGTCATAACCAGGCAGCTTCTCCGCTGCAGGTAGTTTCTAAGGTTTAGCATTATCCTCACCAACAAGTCATTCATTGCTATGGGTTTTTGGGTTCAGGCAGTTGGTTGTAGGTAGGGTGGACAGATTCAGGACCTGCCAAGCACGGGCCAAAAGGCCTCTTGCAATGTCCTCATTTCTTATGTTCTTATAAATGCAACATTTACACACTGAGGATTTATTGATACTTTACATGACATGTTATGAGGATATGATCATTAAAAGAAAACAAATAAAAATTATTTAAATACCGTACTGCATCCAGTATATATGTTTCTTACCCCTGGGGACAGAGGACAAAGAGTACTTCCCCTCATATGTCCTGTGTGTTGTATAAGGCAACTAAGAGAGATTGAAGCAGGGGGCCAGAAACCTTTCCCTCCATGTATTTCAAAGTTTAAAATTGGGAACAGGAGAATGAGCCATGCAAGGAGTGCTTATCCTCCTCAAAGGCCCAAGCTGGGGTGTCTGAATGTGTTACGATGTAACCGATGACTGGATGTTCTGGCTTTAAGTGAGACAAAACTCAAGGGGAAGGGGGGAGACTAGTTTGTAAATGTTTTGGGATTAGTTGGGTGTTATCCATTTTGACAAATGGGTAAAAGGTAGCAACGAAAACTGAAAGCAAGAGCAAAAGGAAGTCTTCCTTACCAACTAGTTTTGAGAACATCTTCTCTATGAGAATAATGATACATCCTGGCAGATACACAATCTTATATTCAAAACTAATGAATCAAGAAATAGCTGCTCAGAAAAGTCAGAGCCTGCGTGGTCCAACATTGAAGCTAGCCTACCACAAACTGGCCAATCACAGAGCACCATTTCTGCTACTGTTTTATGCCAAGTAAAGCTTTCACTTTGGTGCTATTGTTTGTTTCTATAGCAATACAGGTTGCTCCCTCTTGTCTACTTCACGGTGTAGAATCTTTAACTCCCCCATCTGCGCAAGCTACCAACTCGTATTAACCAACATAAATTTAGTGTTAGGAGCTGCTAACATAAAAGTGCCCAATTCCAACATAAAGCCTCATTTGACCACCATATAGACCGAGAAAAAACCTCCGCCCCCAATACTATGTTCTAGAAAGAAATGTTGTGGAATCCTGTTCAATTGGAGGTTCCTATATAAAAAATAAAGGGAGTGGGGGGCACTTGGCTATATGAGAAGTACGGCTGGAGACATCTCAGCCACTGAAGCAGGACCCATACCTGTACAGGGATGACCACTCAGCTCTCCCTAAGTGCCTGAGTTGGTATTTTGTAAGGGAGCTCACACCCAATTTGAAGCGAAAGAGATGGGATTATGGTCAAAGGACCCTAAAGGGGCAAAAATAGTATATGAACAGTGAAAGTATTCAGAGAAAATATACAGATTGAATATGTTGGAAGAATGGCTGTGACAGTCAGGAACTTGGGGTTTTAATTACTTGTTCCTGGTCGTTAAGAAGAGAAAACGAAAGGGTTTCAACTCCAACAGGAGTATCCCGTGTAGAGCCTGACCAATCTCTGTGTATGGTATTCACTGAAATCCCCTGACACGAGAATTTCAGAGTGAAGTGAAGAAAGAAATGCTTCATGGCAGAGGGTGCTATTGTTGAAGTGATGTAAAGAGTATGAGGGGCTAGGGGAGGATTAAACAAAACATAAAAGCAAAATCCTGGAGAATACATACATTTTGAGCAAGAGAGTTTCTAAGTTGGGAGACTCAAGATGCACAAGACAGACAATAAGTATTTCTGTACCATCCATCGAGAGAAAACAATGACGGGAATTATAGTTGGAGATCTGATGGTATGGAGGGGAAGCAGCTTTGGAGAGTTCTGTTTCCGAGAAAAAAAAGATCTGCACAGGAAACAAACTGATTCTGTTCTACAGAGGGGAGGTTGGATTTTGAGATTGGAATGTTGCAGATACGAAAAGAATAAGAGCAGGCAAAGGAGCATTATCATCATAGATGAAGGAAGTCCCAATATCTTGATGTTGCTCAAGGTGGCACTGGGAGCCATCCAGCCCTCCTGTGGTGCCATTCTGATTCAGCATCCGAGAATCGTGCACTTGGTGATTTCAAGTGCACAGAAAAACCTTGAGTAGTGAGTAAAGAGCAGTGTGAGTTATGTGTTGTCAAGTGTTATACAAAGGATGGGGATAATGTGCATTTGCAGAATAGATGCCAGGAACCCACGCATGAAAAAAAAAAAATAAAGACAGTAACATGAAAAACAGAGCAGTGCTGGCTTCAGTG
>JAUTYZ010201553.1:0-10616 GCA_032273725.1 Panulirus interruptus
GACCCAGAGTTATGTATCTGCTGTGGGCCTGACCCAGGGTTATATGTGTCTGCCGTAGACCTGACCCATGGTTATATATCTTCCGTAGACCTGACCCAGGGTTAGATGTGTCTACCGTAAGCCTGACCCAGGGTTATATGTGTCTACCGTAGACCTGACCCAGGGTTAGATGTGTCTGCCGGAAGCCTTACCCAGGGTTATATATGTCTGCCGTAGACTTGACCCACTGTTATACATATGCTGTGGGCCTTACCCAGGGTTATATGTGTCTGCCGTAGACCTGACGCAGGGTTATATGTGTCTTCCTTAGACCTGACGCAGGGTTAGATGTGTCTGCCGTAAGCATGACCCAGGGTTATAATGTCTGCCGTAGACCTGACCCAGTGTTTTACATATGCTGTGGGCCTTACCCAGGGTTATATGTGTCTGCTGAAGACCTAACCCAGGGTTATATGTGTCTGCCCTATGCCTGACCCAGGTTTAGATGTGTCTGCCGTAAGCCTGACCCAGGGTTATATATGTCTGCCATAGACCTGACCCAGTGTTATATATCTGCTCTGGGCCTCAACCAGGATTATCTCTTTCTGCCGTAGACCTAACCCAGGGTTATATGTGTCTGCTGTAGACCTGACCCAGGGTTATATGTGTTTGCTGTAAGCCTGACCCAGGGTTATATGTGTCCGCCATATGTCTGACCCAAGGTTATATTGTCTGCTGTAGACCTGACCCAGAGTTTTATGTGACTGCCGTAGGCCTGACCCAGGGTTATATGTGTCTGCCGTGGGCCTGACTTAGGGTTATATGTGTCTGCCGTGGGCCTGACCCAGGGTCATATGTGTCTGCCGTGGGCCTGAACTAGGGTTAATTGTGTCTGCAGTGGGCCTGACCAAGGGTTATAAGTGTCTGCCGTGGACCTGACCCATGGTTATATGTGTCTGCCGTTGACCTGACCCAGGGTTATATGTGTATGCCATGGGCCTGACCCAAGGTTATATGTGTCTGACGTGGGCCTGACTCAGGGTTATATGTGTCTGCCGTGGACCTGACCCAGAGTTATAAGTGTGTGCCGTGGACCTGACCCAGGGTTATATTTGTCTGCCGTGGACCTTACCCAGGGATATATGTGTCTGCCGTGGACCTGACCCTGGGTTATATGTGTCTGCCGTGAACCTAACCCAGGGTTATATGTGTCTGCCGTGGAGCTGACGCTGGGTTATATTTGTTTGCCGTGGACCTGATCCAGGGTTATATATGTCTGCCGAGGGCCTGGCCCAGGGTTATATGTGTCTGTCGTGGGCCTGGCCCAGGGTTATATATGTCTGCCGTGGACCTGATCCAGGGTTATATATGCCTGCCGAGGGCCTGGCCCATGGTTATATATGTCTGCCGTGGACCTGATCCAGGGTTATATATGTCTGTGTGGACCTGACCTAGGGTTATGTATGTCTGCCGTGTAACTGACCCAGGGTTATATATATCTGCCGTTGACCTGACCCAGGGCTATATATGTCTGCCGTGGACCTGACCCAGGGTTATATATGTCTGCCATGTGCCTGACCCAGGGTTATAGGTGTCTGCTGTAGACCTAACCCAGGTTTATATATGCCTGCCGTTGGACTGACCCAGGGTTATATATGTATGCCGTGGACCTGGCCCAGTAATATATGTGTCTGCCGTGGACCTGACCAAGGGTTATTTATGTCTGCCGTGAACCTGACCCAAGGTTATATATGTCTGCCAGTGACCTGACCCAGTGTTATATATGTCTGAAGTGGGCCTGACCCAAGGTTATATGTGTCTGCTGTGGACCCGACCCAGGGTTATATGTGTCTGCCGTGGACTTGACCAAGGGTTATATGTTTCTACCTTGGGTCTGACCCAGGGTAATATGTGTCTGCCTTGGACCTGACCCAGGGTTATATATGTCTGCCGTGGACCTGTCCCAGGGTTATATATGTCTGCCGTGGACATGACCCAAGGTTATATATGTCTGCCGTGCACCTGACCCAGTGTAATATATGTCTGCTGTTGACCTGACCCAGGGTTATATATGTCTGCCGTGGACCTGACCCAAGGTTATATATGTCTGCCGTGGACCTGACCAAGGGTTATATATGCCTGCTCTGAGCCTGACCGAGGGTTATATGTGTATGTTGCGGGCCTGATATATATGACTGCCGTGGACCTGACCCAGGGTTATATATGTCTTTTGTGATCTGACTCATGGTTATATATGTCTGCCGTGAGCCTGACCCAGGGTTTTATGTGTCTGCCGTAGACCTGACCCAGGGTTATATGTGTGTGCTGTGGGCCTGATATATATGTCTGCCGTGGACCTGAATAAGGGTTATATATGTCTGCCGTGGGCCTGACCCAGGGTTATATATGTCTGCCGTGAGCCTGACCCAGGGTTTTATGTGTCTGCCGTAGACCTGACCCAGGGTTATATATGTGTGCTGTGGGCCTGATATATATGTCTGCCGTGGACCTGACCCAGGGTTATACATGTCTGTCGTGGGCCTGACCCAGGGTTATATATGTCTGCCGTGGACCTGACTCAGGGTTATATATGTCTGCCGTGAGCCTGACCCAGGGTTATATGTGTCTGCCGTAGACCTGACCCAGGGTTATATATCTGCTGTGGGCCTGACCCAGGGTTATATGTGTCTGCCGTATACCTGACCCAGGGTTATATATCTGCTGTGGGCCTGACCCAGGGTTATATGTGTTTGCTGTAGACCTGACCCAGAGTTATGTATCTGCTGTGGGCCTGACCCAGGGTTATATGTGTCTGCCGTAGACCTGACCCATGGTTATATGTGTCTGCCGTAGACCTGACCCAGGGTTAGATGTGTCTGCCGTAAGCCTGACCCAGGGTTATATGTGTTTGCCGTAGACCTGACCCAGTGTTATATATCTGCTGTGAGCCTCACCCAGGGTTATCTCTATTTGCCGTAGACCAAACCCAGGGTTATATGTGTCTGCTGTAGACCTGACCCAAGGTTATATGTGTCTGCTGTAAGCCTGACCCAGAGTTATATGAGTCTGCCGTATGTCTGACCCAAGGTTATATTGTCTGCTGTAGACCTGATCCAGAGTTATATGTGTCTGCCGTAGGCCTGACTCAGGGTTATATGTGTCTGCCGTGGACCTGACCCAGGGTTATATGTGTCTGCCGTGGACCTGACACAGGGTTATATGTGTCTGCCGTGGACCTGACCCATGGATATATGTGTCTGCCGTGAACCTGACCCTGGGTTATATGTGTCTGCCGTGGACCTGACCCAGGGTCATATGTGTCTGCCGTGGGCCTAAACTAGGGTTATATGTGTCTGCAGTGGGCCAGACCCAGGGTTATAAGTGTCTGCCGTGGACCTGACCCATAGTTATTTGTGTCTGCCGTTGACCTGACACAGGGTTATATGTGTATGCCATGGGCCTGACCCAGGGTTATATGTGTCTGCCGTGGGCCTGACTCAGGTTTATATGTGTCTGCCGTGGACCTGACCCAGAGTTATAAGTGTGTGCGGTGGACCTGACCCAGGGTTATATTTGTCTGCCGTGGACCTTACCCAGGGATAAATGTGTCTGCCGTGGACCTGACCCTGGGTTATATGTGTCTGCTGTGGACCTGACCCAGGGTTATATGTGTCTGCCGTGGAGCTGACACTGGGTTATATTTGTTTGCCGTGGACCTAACCCAGGATTATATATGTCTGCCGTGGGCCTGATCCAGGGTTAAATATGTCTGCAATGGACCTGACCCAGGGTTATATATGTCTGCCGTGGCCCTAACCCAGGTTTGTATATATCTGCCATGGACCTGATCTGGGGTTAAATATGTCTGCCTCGGACCTGACCCAGGGTTATATGTGTCTGCCGTGGGCCTGGCCCAGGGTTATATATGTCTGCCGTGGACCTGATCGAGGGTTATATATGTCTGCCGAGGGCCTGGCCCATGGTTATATATGTGTGCCGTGGACCTTATCCAGGGTTATATATGTCTGTGTGGACCTGACCTAGGGTTATATATGTCTGCCGTGTAACTGACCCAGGGTTATATATGTCTGCCGTTGACCTGACCCAGGGCTATATATGTCTGCCGTGGACCTGACCCAGGGTTATATATGTCTGCCGTGGGCCTGACCCAGGGTTATAGGTGTCTGCTGTAGACCTAACCCAGGTTTATATATGCCTGCCGTTGGTCTGACCCAGGGTTATATATGTATGCCGTGGATCTGGCCCAGTATTATATGTGTCTGCCGTGGACCTGTCGAAGGGTTATATATGTCTGCCGTGAACCTGACCCAGGGTTATATATATCTGCCATGGACCTGACCCAGTGTTATATATGTCTGAAGTGGGCCTGACCCAAGGTTATATGTGTCTGTTGTGGACCCGACCCAGGGTTATATGTGTCTGCCGGGGACTTGACCCAGGGTTATATGTGTCTGCCGTGGACCTGACCCAGGGTTATATATGTCTGCCATGGACCTGACACAGTGTTATATGTGTCTGAAGTGGACCTGACCCAGGGTTATATATGTATGCTGTGGACCAGACCCAGGGTTATATATGTCTGCCGTGGGCCTGACCAAGGGTCATATGTTTCTACCTTGGGTCTGACCCAGGGTAATATGTGTCTGCCTTGGACCTGACCCCAGGGTCATATATGTCTGCCGTGGACCTGTCCCAGGGTTATATATGTCTGCCGTGGACCTGACCCAGGATTATATATGTCTTTCGTGGACCTGACCAAGGGTTATATATGTCTGCTCTGAGCCTGACCCAGGGTTATATGTGTCTGCTGTGGGCCTGATATATATGTCTGCCTTGAACCTGACCCAGGGTTATATATGTCTGTTGTGGACCTGACTCAGAGTTATATATATCTGCCGTGAGCCTGACCCAGGGTTTTAATGTGTCTGCCGTAGAACCTGACCCAGGGTTATATGTGTGTGCTGTGGGCCTGATATATATATCTGCCGTGGACCTGACTCAGGAATATATATGTCTGCCGTGGGCCTGACCCAGGGTTATATATATCTGCCGTGAGCCTGACCCAGGGTTATATGTGTCTGCCGTAGACTTGACCCAGGGCTATGTATCTGCTGTGGGCCTGATATATATGTCTGCCGTGAACCTGACTCAGGGTCATATATGTCTGCCGTGGGCCTGACCCAGGGTTATACATGTCTGCCGTGGGCCTGACCCAGGGTTATATATGTCTGCCGTGGGCCTGACCCAGGGTTATATATGTCTGCCGTGAGAATGACCCAAAGTTATATGTGTCTGCCGTAGACCTGACCCAGGTTATGTGTCTGCTGTGGGCCTAACCCAGGGTTATATATGTCTGCCGTATACCTGACCCAGGGTTATATATCTGCTGTGGGCCTGACCCAGGGTTATATGTGTCTGCTGTAGAACTGACCCAGAGTTATGTGTCTGCCGTAGACCTGACCCAGGGTTATATATCTGCCGTAGTCCTGACCCAGGGTTAGATGTGTCTGCAGTAAGCCTGACCCAGGGTTATATGTGTCTGACGTAGACTTGACCCAGTGTTATACATATGCTGTGGGTTTTACCCAGGATTATATGTGTCTGCCGTAGACATGACGCAGGGTTATATGTGTCTGCCGTAGACCTGACACAGGGTTAGATGTGTCTGCCGTAAGCATGACCCAGGGTTATAAATGTCTGCCGCAGTCCTGACTCAGTGTTATACATATGCTCTGGGCCTTACCCAGGGTTATATGTGTCTGCTGAAGACCTGACCCAGGGTTATATGTGTCTGCCGTATGCCTGACCCAGGGTTAGATGTGTCTGCCGTAAGCCTGACCCAGGGTCATATATGTTTGCCGTAGACCTGACCCAGTGTTATATATCTGCTCTGGGCCTCACCCAGGGTTATCTCTGTCTGCCGTAGACCTAACCCAGGGTTATATGTGTCTGCTGTAGACCTGACCCAGGGTTATATGTGTCTGCTGTAAGCCTGACCCAGGGTTATATGTGTCTGCCGTATGTCTGACCCAAGGTTATATTGTCTGCTGTAGACTTAACCCAGAGGTATATGTGTCTGCCGTAGGCCTGACCCTGGGTTATATGTGTCTACCGTAGACCTGATCCAGGGTTATATGTGTCTGCCGTAGACCTGACCCAGAGTTATATATCTGCTGTGGGCCTGACCCAAGGTTAGATGTGTCTGCCGTAGACCTGACCCTAGGTTATATATGTCTGCCGTAAGCCTAACCCAGGTTTGAGCGTGTAACACTTCCCACACCACAACACATGTTGCAGCACGTCCAGCCCTGGCTGCCTCCCCGTCGCTGGCCTCCCTCATATATAGCATGAGTAAAGCTCCTCGCCCGCTCAGTGTTCGGCCAGCAGCGACTGCAGGAGAACTCTTCTGCACATACTAACGTTGCACCACTTCATTGTATATTGATAACAGTAAAGTTTATCACCGCTCTCTTGTGTCATACATCTATTAAAAAAAATCGTAAGTATTCTTATTTACTTTAGCTTCTGTGTGTGGTAATCTTTAGCATAATTCTTATACTGAAGAACTTTGTGATTATTGTTAATGTTTATGATTTGATCTCACGGACGTTTAGAATTGTTCAGTGTAGTCGCACCGGATTGCAGTCACTAGCGGGAAAAATTATAAATTAACCATAGATCACATCTTAGAACGTATAAAGTATAGGTATATTATATGTAAATATACGTACATAAGTTATGATTATTTCTCACGTCATCAGAAACAAATGAAGCAATAGGCAATAATTAGTGAAGGAGAGTATGCTGTATAATATTAGTGTGTGGTGAGATAATATAGTGCGGGTGAAAGAAGTTTCAGATGGAGATTGTGAAGCAACAATATGTTAATAATCAGTTATGGTCGGCAGGTTGGTCAGTGATGGTGAGCCAGATGCCGCCCTACACAGCCGACCCAATACAGGTGAGATAAGTATGGCGATAACGTAAGCTGCTTTACTTTATTATCAGGCCTACATTGGCATCTTGCTCCAGGTCTTGTTGGTTCTCTCACCAATATATATCTAATATCAGTATACCAGGAAACTGAGTTTTTTGATACTTTAGAATTTATATGACTTTCATAGGTTGATATATATATATATATATTGAAAATTTCACCTTTTTGCTTAGGTGAAAAAATGTAAGTTTAACGGAGAATCGACTTTGCAATAGTGCCCCACTTTACAATTCCTACCATTTTCTGTGAACGGTTTTTGTCGTGTGACATCGGCGGCGTGAGAGCATAACTTATCAACCTGTGTAGGAGTCACGTTACTGTATAGGGTGTAATGATATTGATTATATTATATTTGAATTTAATACGTTTATTTACGTTTGACCGTTATTACAGATCAGACTGTATGATGGTGTACGTAAGTCAGTGAATCAATATACATAACATACTCACGATTGATGTTGGTTATTTCAGAATCATGATGGTGAGGGAGTTAAGGAGATCAGCGAGGTTACCAGCCAGATGGTGCGAGACCTGTACAGTGACAGTGTTGAGGACCAGCTGGAGGCAACTCGACAGTTTCGACAGCTGGTCTCACGTTCTGTCAACGCACCCGTCAAGGAGGTGATCGACAGCGTCTCTGTCTCCAGATTTGTTGAACTTCTCCAACATGAAAACAACTGCCACCTGCAGGTAAGTCGAAAAGGCTCCCATGGTAGTATTTTGGTGGAAATGATAAAGTCTGTCAACTTTTTCTATTACTGGGAGTTTTGGATAGATCTACCTTAAAAACCATTGAGGAATTTTTATAGTGACATTCCTCAATCGTTAGCCGAGTTGTCTATTATTTTGATGTTGAGAAAATATTTTCTTTGGGAAAATGATAAATACACTTATGGTTGAGTTAATGCAAGGAAGGGAAGAAGTGCACGGGGCTATACTGCCATGTTCTATTGATACCATCTTGTACAGGTAATAAGCAACATTTCCATAAATATTATCATTATCAAATCCTCAAAAACAATGATACAGATTTAGAGTCTATTCCTAGAATGTCACAAGTCTCTACTGGCCCTTGGATGCATTACAGCATGAGGCGGCGTGGGTGCTGTGCAACTTAGCCTCCAGCATCAGCCTTCACACCAAAGCTGTGGTGTCGGCCGGTGCTGTGCCAGTCCTCATACGCCTCATCAGTTCTAGCTCCCCAGACGTCCGCGAGACGGCCACTTGGGCGCTTGGTAATGTTGCTGGGGACTCACCCACCAACCGAGATCTTCTCTTGGCTCATAACATCCTCACTCCTCTCCTGCAGTAAGTCCATTAACAATGGCCATAAATAAAATCTTTGTTCTCAATTCCTTCTTTTCAAACAATTTTTGAACATGATTTATTCATATATGCATTATCTAAACCTAAGTTATGAAAATCCGTATATTGACAGTGTTTCATACAATATGAGTAAAAAATGCTTTCACATTCTGTCCCCGTTGGAGATGCTTTAACTTATAGATAACAATAAACTGATGTGTGGACGGCAGGATGTTGGAGAAGAGACCTGATGCCCCAGTAGCGGTACTGTCGTGGGTGATCTGTAACCTGTGTGGCAGACACAACCCGCCTCCAGACTTCAGCAAGGTGGCTCCGTGTCTGCCAGCTGTCTGCCGACTAGTCTTCCATTGTGAAGATGAAGTGTCAAACGACGCCTGCTGGGTCCTCATTAACCTCAGTCGTGGATATGGTCGCCAGCTCCAGGCTGCCTTAGATCCATCCTTCTGTCGCAGACTTGATGACCTACATTGGTGAGCATTACAGTGTATTTCTGCAGATATTATTCAGTGATCCATATTTCCTTATACCGTAAGTATAATGAGAATTGAAAAATACTTCATTGGTTTTCTAGTAGAGCATTTTACTATTAACAGTTTTAAAGAATCAATATACTAAATATATATTACAATTAGGAAGGATGATTGTATTTCCAGTATCATTTTAAATGAAGTACCATAATATTTGTAAGTCTTATGAAACATATGACATGTGTTTATCTTTATAAAGTGCATCATACTCAGACTAATTGAGTCACAATACCTTTATTTCTTTGTGGACTGAAAACTTAAAATTTTAATAGAATCAAGAACACAAAATATTCTGTATCCATTTCAGAGAAAAGCCTTGCAGAAAAGCAATAGCAGAAACTGTTAAGGCAGTTAGTAACAAGAAACCAGACAACGGCACAGAAAAAAAGGTTAGAAACTGAACCCTATTCTTCCAAATGTTTTTTATGATGTTTAGAATATTTTTCGAATTCTTTCAACTCATTTTTTCTGTGAAATAATTGGTGTGCTTATTGTACATCATTAGATCTGGTAAAAGTTATAGAAACGATACAGTTCATCATACTAATGTTGTTCATATGTATATATCAGTAAAACGAAATATACCACAAAACTACCACAGTATATTTTCATGAATGTGGATGATATAAAGAAGTAGTATGACGTAACCTGACTACTAAGGTAACTTATGTTTCAGGACCATTTATGATATATTTTGCTAGTACAAGATGGTTCTGTGTACCTGTGATTCAGAAATTATAGTGATAATGTTGGGAGTATGTAATGATTCCGTCAGTTGTTCCTTTTTGAGGATTACTGGATTTTTGTCTTATGGTTGTTCTTTCCCTAAACAGGTAAATGGAAATCTTAGAACGGGTGATGATAATAGACAACATGCACTGTGTCTATCTTCAGCTCAAATGCCCATTCAAGCAACACCAAGAAGGATGTCCCTTGGAAGCATAAGCTCACAAACGATAGGCAAAAGAAGGTCCAGGAGCCCATCCCCTGCAGGTGTATCAACCAGAAACACACCGAAAAGATTCAGGACAACTTTACTGCTCGATATATCCACCAACACGCCAGTAAAACACAGGGCTGTGAAAACACGAGCGTCAACAAAGAAACTGATGACATCTCCGGATCATTCAGCATCACACATTTCACAAAAAACGGTAATATTTTTGTACCTCAGAATTGACACTAACTTCGCCACGTAGATTTCGTTGCAACAGTGATCATTCATAATATAAATAGTCAACAGTTCATTGTATGTTTTTTTCATGTTTAAATGTTTCTGTTATTGACAGTACCTTTTATATTTCTAGGCAGAAATATTCAGGGCAGTCGAGATGGGAGATGTAGAGCGTGTGGAGAAGCTGATGCAAGACATCGGACCGGCTGTCACAAGAGTCAAGACTGGCTGTGCACTCCTGCACGCGGCAGCAGCTAACAACCAACCAGATGTTGTGCTCTTCCTCCTGAAGCTGATCAGTCCCAATGTAGTTAACAAGGAGGGTCAGACCCCGGCTCATCTGGCAGCAATGAAGGGCCACACACAAGTGTTGAGGATTTTGTTGGCTGACCAGCAGTTGAACCACGACAAGCGTGACAACTGCCACAGGACTTACAAGGACCTGGTATGTGCTTGAATTGGTTAAACCACCTTCCTTCATCTGCACTAGTGGCTCCCTTTACAGTATATTAATTCTAGTACGTTAAAGTTAATTGTTGTACATGAAAAGACTCAGTTTAGTCAGGCCAGCTTATCCTGAATATATATATAT
>JAUTYZ010201664.1:283-10616 GCA_032273725.1 Panulirus interruptus
GCATTCACTGAAGTTTTGGTACACTTTCTACTGCGCTGACACTCCCTCATTAGCATCAGCATGCTGTAAGATTTCTTGCTTCATTTCTAAGGTCAGAGAGGTTCTCTTCCATTTAACCGCTGGTTCTTGGGTAAGAGAAGATGTTGCTGGACATTTGGATGCCATATTAACAAACACAAACATAGCAGGTTACAGGAAAATCACATTAGCAGGTATTCCCAAAACACACAAGTAGCACAGATCTGCACACAATGGTGGTAACTGTGAAACTGACCCATTGGCAGGAACTTGGTGCGTTCCACCTAGTACCCACACTTACTCCACCTGCCAACCCTCACTGAAGTTTTGGTACACTTTCTACTGCACACACCTGCATAGTGGCAAATTTTGACTGGATAAAATGGGGGCCTGGTAGAAGTAGGTTCTTCACATGATAGTGAATCCCCATAAAGCAAGGACTGGGTATTTTACAATAATTTACTTATTTTGTAAATATTTTACCTAGAGGAAATATTAATATAAGTAAGCAGATAATCTAAACTAAATGCTTCAATCTTATACTGCTTGGTGATGTAAATAGTTGTCATGCCAACATTGAAGTCCTTCGTAAGGGCCACCTTGGACTCAACCTTATCCAGCCTCTTGTACAACTCCATCTTCTTTTCAAGGCTTAAAACGTTCCTCTTGTGCTTTGTGTGAGATGCTGATGGCTTCGAGAAACTGTCAGGTAATTGCTGATGATGCTTGAAAGGGACTATTGTCCACAGTAATAATCCAGGGTGCACAAAATACACAAATGTGCAAGACCAACACACAACACGGCACCAGACATCACATGGGAGATAGTAAACAATTACCAGTGCCACAAAACACCGGGTAGTGAGTACACTAATACCTATGGTGTAATGCAAGCACGATGTGAAATATTCTAATGTACCTTTTTTTTTATAATTGAGGGTTGCCAACTGAAATTGAAAAACATATGTTGTTTTCAACATTTTGATATCTTGAATTTTACAGATAACAGAGGTTTTACTATACTTGAATGCATTTTATTAGCCAGCAGGCAGTTTGCCTTCTTTTTAGTTCTTCTAATGTGGAGCCCTGTCAGCACATTGTCAACTGTTTCACACAAAGATTCATGTGACATATTTACCAATTAGTACTAAGTATGCTGAGGCCATCTTTCATTGTCCCCCATCCTATGTACTTTAACTTAATCAGAGTAGATTTTATGACCCAATTATGATATCAGTTTTGGAGTTTATGCAGGTTCCCTTGCAAATTGATGCTGTTGCTGTCATTCTTTAATTCTCTCATGACATTGGCATCATCCACAAACATGTTTAGGTAAAAATCCAGACTAATAGGTAAGTTGTTTACTTAAACAAAGAATATTAGTGGGCCCAAGAAGCAGGAGGAGCATTGAATGGATGCTTGAGATTGACTTTGGATAAAGAGGACACAAAAGGGTGATCAGAGGATGGACTGGAATCTTAGGAAAAATGACCATGGTAGCTATGCTGAGCTGAATACATTTTTTAAGAATATAACATGGAAAATGAAGTTCTATATTTGGAGTGCAACCTGTGGAGTTAGAACTTGGGTACCATTGAAAGCAAACAGTGAAGGAAGTTTGAAAAAGGGAAAGACCTGGATCAGTGAAAGATGTCAAAAAGCAAAATAGCTTAGAGATTTACTATGGAGGAGAGTTAGACAACATAATGGGCCAGCCAGCATTGAAAGGTATAAGTGAGCAAGAAACAAGTACTGAAAGGGAAGGAGGGAGGAGCAGAGAAACTTTGAAAAGAGTACTGAAGGCATTCCAAAACTTTTCCATGAGTTCACCATGAGCAATTGTGGGTTAAAGTACAGCTAATGAGGATGATGAAGAAATATGCAAGGAGATAAATGATAAGTGCAGAAGTGTTTTCACTGTGGAAGAGACTATTGCCCGAATAACAGCAAGATAGAATGGAGATAAAGTCAAGGATGACATTGAAAAATATAGAAAAGACATTACTAGGCTATTAAAACCCCTTGACTCGTGTAAGGTTCATAGTCCTGATGAAGCCTTTCCACATGTTTTGAAGGAATGTTTGGAGATACTGGCTAATCTTCTCAAAATGTGTTCAATATGTCGCTAGATTAAGGTGTAGTGCCAAAGGAGTGGAATAGGGCAATTGCCATGCTTATTTTCAGGAAGGTACTGATATTTGGAAAAAAATGCTCTGAGTTACATACCAGTCTCACTAATGAATGTGGCCTTTAAAACAATGAAAAGGATAATCAGATAGCAAATGGATGATGACTTACAAAGGAGAAACTATCTATTTGGAAAACAACACCAATTCAGGGAAAGGAGATCATACAATATTGATCTCATAGACTTCCATAACAGAAGGAGCTGTTTTAAACCAAAGAGTTAGATGGGCAGACATTATATGTCTGGATTGCCTTAGAGCATCTTACACACTGACATTCAAGAGGTTGGTAAGAATCTTGATATACAGGCATGCGTAAGAAGTATACTTCTTCACTGGATAGATGATTACCATAGTGAAGGAAGAAAAGGAAATAGGTTAGAGGAGCATTCTTGTAAAGTGTCTTGTTTCTTAGTCCCATTGCTGTTCTTGATATTTGTAAATGACTTGCTTGATGGACTGGACTCTTACATGAACACGGTGGAAGATTCTACCAGAGTCATGAAAGAGGTGAAGAATGATGATGATCTCATAAGCTTACAAGGGGACCTAGCCAGATTCCAAAGTTGGTCTAATGAAATTCAGTCTAGGTAGGTGCACTGTAGTGATGAAACAGTGAAAGAAAGCCTAGACATAATTATTGTCCAATGAGACTTAAGCTACAGGAAACTGTATACTAAGGAGACCTTAGAGTCAGCATTATGCTTAACCTGTTGCCAGAGCTTCACATCATGCAAATTAAGAAGGCAAACTGTCTTAAGGCAAATACTGGAATTACAGTAAAGTATTTGGTAAAAGAAATGTTTGGTAAACTATTCACAACATAGAAGAAAATCAAACTAGGCTTCTCAGGTTTTGTTACCGCACTTGAAAAATTCCAAAGATTTTAATCAGATAGTCCAGAGAAGGCTGTTAAAATGATGCTTGAACTAAGAGTTGAGCTACAGTGAGAGGTTGAGAGCTACTGATTTGACCTTCATGAAGGCAGGAAGGGTTAGAAATGATGAGATTTCAACCTTCATGTTTTTAGATCTGTTGCATGATGTCAAAGGTGAACATTTCTTCATGAAATGCACTGAGACTAACTGACAAAAGGTCACAACATAAAGGTAGGCAAGAAGCTTTTTAGAAACGATGTGAACAAATGCTGTTTTAATGTAAGGATTGTGGATGGTTGGAGTAAACTAACTGTAAATGTTAGCAGTCTCCAAAAGTTTAAAAAGATACCTAATGATAAAAGAGATCAAGAGAAGAGGCTCCACAAAAGTAGAAGTCTCCCCCTGTAGTGTACAAATAGGTAATTACAAGTGTTTTACTTCAGTAACATTGTTTACTAACCCTCAGAAGGTTTTACCATTGATATACCGAGGCACCTGATTTGTGTTTAATGCCTTTCTAATCCTTCACACAGTCTTCTTCAGTTTTCTTAGCCAACAAGAAGACGATTTATGATTCTGAAGTTTAGTGAGACTCCATGCCTTTGACATACCTGTTACTGTTGCAAGCTCTGAGCATGATTTGTTCAGGTCGTATTTGTTAGTACCTAAGACTTGTCATTAAGCCAAAATCTTCGAGGCATGAATGTTGTGAACTATTTCAGTGTTCCAGTGGAGGAAGTTTGAAGTTGATTTCAAATCATTTTTAACAGATGCTCACCTGGATACTTTTTGAATGGCAGCATTGGAGAGATCTCACAGAGTACCACATGTATAGGTCAGCTGGGGGAATGGATTCTTCCCTCCTCTCATTGTATTGCTGTTGAAGGTAAGACATGTTACTGAAGAATTGCTACTGCCTGATTACCTCTGTTGTGTGTTTGAACTGTAAGCTGCATATTTGATTTTGCATCTGGATAAAGTTTGGAGACTTATTCAGTATGCTGTGCCAGAAATTGCCATTGTAACATTCCTTATTTCAGGACTGCTCAACCCCTTATGCTTTCTTAGTAGGAAATATTCTAATATATTAGTGGCTCAAGTGAATCTCCTACTTAATTTATTTTATGTTTTCAGTGGAGTCTTTACTGACAAATCATCCATTTTTCTTTACTGTAATTATTAATTCCTTCCTCATGAACTTCCATGCTGGTATGGGTGCTCACAAAAAAAGACAAGAGCTCTGTGGGCATTTGAAAGAGCACATTCTTGGTGTCAGTTTAAACAGCATTTTACTCACCAAAGTAAGGTGTCATCCATGAGGATTCACCTCTTTGAACTATCAGAAAATTCATGAAGTCAGTGGTATTGTAGATCTGTGGAGGTTGCCTTACAGTGTTTGGATCTTTTTAAACAAGCCTAAGCTGATATAAAAGGTATTATGGTTGCTGAATAGGGTAAAATCCTGGAAGATACACTTTTTGTAGGGGCATAATGGTATATTATCTCCTCCTGTTAGCAAATGCTCCCTCTGATGCTTAGAGGGCTCTGCTTCTGATAGAAGTAGTTTATCATGCTTTCTTTATAGTAGCTGACTTGGCATGAGTCGAAACATTCTCCAGTTGAGGTTATCTTGTCATCTTGACTGAAACATGAAAGAGTGAGAATGAAAAGAAAATTCAGTAGGGATTAAAACTGACTCATTGACCCATAAATCTGTATTTTCTTTGGTATGTCTTTAGAAACAGGGCACATTCTGCTTTGTTGGAAACAAGCAAACATAAGATCAATGAAAGGTACATGTTTAAAGGCACTCATGCATTTTCCTGTCAAAATAATAGTTTCCTACAGAATGGTGGAAATATCAGAAAATAACTCATGGGACACTGTGAAACAGATAACTTTCTTAGTGATGATCAGCTTGTAATTAGCTTAAGATAGTCTTGCTTTATTTAGCTGTAAAAATATTTTAATGATTTGGACACTCCCATTAATGAAACATATAATGGAGACTTTATTTACTCAGACTACTTTGCATTAAAGCTTATTGAATGATTGATTGTAGGAATGACACTGATGGAGTTATGGTGGGTGGGGTTTAAATTGGATTAGGGTCTTTTAGAAGTAATCATAAGGTCCCGACAAAACATCTTTTTTTAAACTGGAAATGGTTATGAGTGGAGCTCCATGGGGTAGTGCTTTTGGATTTGTATATTTCATTTTAAATGACCCTTTGAGTGGCGCCTAGTCCAATGGTAAACTTTTTGCACCGTGCCAAGAGGAACTCTGATAGAAGATAATCGTAAATGCGGTGAATGGAGTAACAGATGACTTCTTAAGTTCATCAGAATGAATGCAAAGTCATGTATGTAGGGAGAAAAAACAGAAGATATGAGATTTGTACAGAATAGGGGGAGCAGTGCCAGAGAAAATTGAATTGGAAAATGGGAACATGTATATGACCCCTAACTTGATGCTCTTAAGGTTACAGAAAATGCAGATGCCATGTTTGGGAGAATAAAGGGAACATTTGCATAAAAAGATTAGGAGACATCAGGGAGAAACATAATGGAAGTTTTAAGCTGTCACGTGGGTTTGAAAAAAATATACTGTCACTTCTGTTTAGCAACTGTAAATTGAAGCTTAAACATGGGCATACTAGTGTAACTTTATGATTTCTAGGCACAGGGCCAAGAAAGAAATCACTCTGATGGCAGAGAGTAATATATTCTTGGAATGCACGACTAGAGTGGGTAGCTGAAAGTCTAAGCATAAATGCCTTCACACATGACTGTAATAGGTATATGGTCATGAGAGCTAGAAGAGGTTGCCCTTATGAGTTCCAAACTCCTGCTCATTCATAAAGGTGAACCACAGATAAAGGGAAGCCATGTATATGTTTCCTGTTAAACAGTGTTGTGAAGCATGAGCATAAGAGTTCTGTCATCACTTTTGTTCATAATTTTCAGAGACCAATTATTGAAGGAAATAAATGAAAGACAAATCATACCCATACATACCTTGGCCAGTTCATACAAATGGCCATTGGTATTATATGCTTGTTTCATGTGTTATTTCATACGATCATTGGTGTGATGTGTGACATCATTTCTGTTAATGGAACAGTTCTGGATACATGTTTAAAGAATGGTAAATTGCAGATTTTTTTAGTGTTCCATTACAGTAACGATTTTATAGGTAGAAACATTTGGTAGAAGTAGTAGGTAGGAGCATTATATAGAAGTAGTCATTAGGAACATTAGGTAGGAGCCTCTGCAAACACTGCGCTAGACTTGCCCTCTGCCAGTGGCCTGTTAAGGGTGAGGCACTAAAGGCTAAGAAGCGGCACTGGAGTTCTTTAGTTATGGAGACTCTGTTGCTGTGGCCACCCCTTTGAGGGAGTTCCAGTTGGAACAGGCGTCAGAGATATAAATAGATACAAGGATAACAATAAAAAAAATATGATCATAAGATGAAAAGATGAAAAAGTTAATCCAGTACATGAATTAGTAGAGTCAAATATGCTGATTTTAAGATTATTATAAAAGACAGAATAAGCAGATGACATTGAATGAACAAGTACAGTATGGTAAAACAGCATAAGCATAATCAATTAACATGTACAGTATATCAGCATAATCATTTAGTCTACTCTTGTTGAGATACAAGATAACAGGTAGTGATTTGATTTGAAAGACATCAAGCATCATCCAGTTTTCTTGAAAGCACTTCACAGACAAATAATATCGTAGCAGAGTTACAAATTTTCTTAATTAGCCCTCATTCTTGGTTATAGATATTTAGATCACTCTCTTAAACAGTTTACTGAAAAATGACTAAGGATTTGGATCACTCATTATGAATTGGAGATTTTCCATACATTCCATTATTTTATGTAAATAAACTTACTATGCTGTGCTATTTTATTATTTAGGTAAATATGATATCATATTTACTGTCCATTCTATAGTGTGTCTGGAACCCCTCGGAGCACCGTCACACATCATCACTAACATCACTGGACCGGACTTCAGGTACCTCAACAGCACTGTAAACTTCACATGCCCAGAGATGATGACAACCCTTGATGGACTGCAGGTGCAAGTTCTCACTTGTGTTGAGCAAAGTGGAGAATATGTTTTTTCACCGCAAGTTGTATCCCAATGTAATGGTGTGTAGCATTCATCATGACTCGAAAATGAAATTAATGTTTGGTATTTAGTAATGTTTTGTTTCTACATTTCTTACACCCTCCCACGTATTAAGGTCCTACCTCTCAAAACCTCTTTCACTACATCCCTCCATCTATATTTCGGTCATTCCCTTCTCCTTTTCCCCTCCACCTCTGATACATGTACCGTCTCTGTCAACCTCTCCTTTCTCTATCTGTCTGTCTGTATCTCTGATGTCCATTCCGTCCAAGAACTACCATCAAGGGGGTGGCCACGGCAAAAGAGTCTCTATTTATCCCTGTCCTTATATGACTTCCTCACATACACCATTCCACACACTCCTCCAACATTTTTCTCCCTCAAGTACTCTTCTGCTCTATTTCCCTATGTCACGGGTGGTATTCCTCTCATACTAACCCCTTTAATCATACTTTCATACACTCTCCTTGTTGTGAACTTCCAGTCTTGCATTATTTCCATATGCCCAAACCACCTGAAAGTATTTTGTTTCACCCACTCTACCACTCCACAATTCATTCCCTTTGCATTCCCTGTATCTCTCGTACACCCACTCATTTCTTTCTTCTTTCCATCTAGTCATACCACATGCTCTTCTCAAATAGCTCATTTCTACAGCCTGGATTCTCGACCTCAAAGACTCATTCCATGTCCATGTTTTGATTGCATAGGTCAGGGTCGGGAGGTATATGCTGTCCCTTAATCTTTTCTCTACTTCTGTACTCACACCTCAACCCTTCATTATTCTGTTAAGGGACCCAATGACTCTTGTACCCTGAACTGCTGCCTCTGTACCAGCAAACATACCCAAAATAGTTCCTAAATACTTAAATTTTGTCATGTTTTCCTGTCTTTCTCCCCTCATATTTATAATACAGTTTAGTACATTTTCTTCTCTCACTCTATAGAGCTTTGCAAAATCTATACTTTCACTCTGTTTTCTTTCATCACCATAACTTTACATCTGCGTGCAATTACCTTCAATCGCCTATGCTTACCCACATCATAAAACACCCTTACAACCTTCTGCAACTCCTCTTCACTCTCAGCAAACAACACATTATTATACGCAAACAGGCTTGTCTCTAGCCACCATACCTCACCGCCACGCTCCATCTCTGCACCCCCTTTTCCTAGTTTTGCTTTCATCTCTCTTATTATCGGCCACTTTGATATCACACAGCTCTGCCTCACACCCACATGTATACCGAAACTTTTGCTAAACTCTCCATCCACTCTTACACATGCATTTGGACCTCTGTAAAGAGCTTTCACACTATCCGACAGTTATCCTCCTACCCCTTATATCCTAAACACATCCCATAAAGTATTCCACTGAACTTTGTCATATACTTTCTCCAGATCCATAAAAGCTGCATACAGCTTCTTACCTTTCACTAGATACTTTTCCAGAGTCATTTTCGTAGCAGAAATCAGATCCACACATCCCCTACCTTTCCTAAAACTCCATTGCTCCTCACTTGTTCTGCATTCAGCCACTTTCATCTCTCTGTCAATCAACTTTCTTGCATACACTTTTTCTGTTATACTTAACAGACTTATTCCAATGTAATTCCTATATTCATCCTTAGCACATTTTTTTTAATAAAGGAACAATGATAGCTTTCACCCAATCCTCAGCACAATCTTCTGCTTCCATGCTAAATTTCATATCAAGTACATCCACTCTTATCATGCTCTCTCCTCCATAATTCAACATTTCAGCTGTAATCCCATCCACACTGCTAGGTGCCTTTCCTACCTTCAAGCTCATTATCACCCTTTTTAACTTCCTTCTTGCTATAGACCCCTGCACTTATATCCCTCTCCTTCCATCCCCCAGACCCATGCATGTAACAACTGCTGCCTAACCTTCTCCTACATTCACCATTTCTTCAAAATACTCTTTTATCTTCCTTTCGCTTCCTCCTTTTGATTCAGAAATACCCCTTCCTTATTTCTCACATTTACGTTTCCACTCGTACATCCACCTCTTTCCTTTTTCACCTCATTCCAGTACAATTCCTTATTTTCTTTAAACTTTTCACTCGCCTTTTTTCCAAAATCTTCATCTACTCTTTCTTTGTTTTTTTCTATCAGCTTCTTAACATTCCTCTTACACATCTTATATTCTTCTCTCCATCTTTGCTGAACTTCCACTGATATATTCCTTTTAAGCAATCTACCATATGCCCTTTCTTCTTTTCCACAGCATTTCCCTGTTTATTCTGGGATAGGGGAGAAAGAATTCTACCTCCGTATTCTCTGCATGTTGTAGAAGACGATTAAAGGGGGCAGAAGCAGGGGGCTGGAAACCCTTCCTTTCTTGTATTTCAGTTTCTGAAAGATGGAACAGAAGTTAGCCAAGTGGGAGTGCTCATCCTCCTCGAAATCTCAGGCTGGGGTGTCTAAATTTGTGCGGATGTAACCAAGATGAGAAGAGAGAAGAGATAGGCTGCATGTTTGAAGAGAGAAACCTGGATGTTCTGGCTCTGAGTGAAACACAGCTCAAGGCTAAAAGGAGAAGAATGGTTTGGAAATGTCTTAGGAGCAAAGTCAGGGGTTGGTGAGATGACTGGAGCTAAGGAAGGAGTCACACTACTGTTGAAGCTGTAATTGTGGGAATGTGTGAAATAGTGTAAGGAAGTGAGCTGTAGACTGATGTGGGTGAAAATTAAAAGTGGAAAGTGAGAGATGGGTGAATGTTAGTGATTATGCTTCTGGCCATGAGAAGAAAGATCTTAAGAGGCAAGTGTATTGGAAGCAGCTGAATGATTATATCAGCAGTTTTGATGCATAGGTGAGTAATGTGCCTGTTGAGGGTCAGTTGGGGGGCTTGGGGTATTCATTAAGGTGAATGGAAATGGTGAACGGCTTGTGGAATTGTGTGCTAAAAAAGGACTGGTGATTATGAATACCTGGTTTAAAAAAGAGCGACATACACAAGTATACATGTGTGAGCAGGAAAGATGGTTTGTGGGCATTATTGGATTATATATTAATTGATTATCCCTGGGGTAGGGAAGAAATAATTCTACCCCCATATTCCCTGCGTTTTGTAGAA
>JAUTYZ010201775.1:0-16580 GCA_032273725.1 Panulirus interruptus
GAAGCAGCAATGATTACATAACCCATCCAGCCAGAACTCCTTTGTTCTTTTTCATTTACCGGGACATTCTCTTCACCATGCTGGAGTGGGTCACTGGTGGTGTTGTTCAAACTAAGCAATGATTTAACAATGTTTTTGTGCATTTCAACATTCTTAGCAAAGCTACCAGAAGTGGAGGGTGCAACATTATAAGAAGAGTTTGCAATGAAATATTCTGAACTCATTTCCTGATCAACATTACTAATCAAGTGTAAGGTACTCTCTTCTGCACTATTCAAGCCAAAACCCATCAGTAAATCTCTCAATGTTTTTTTCTCTTTATTTTCTCCCTCTTTTAAATTCTGGTCATCGAGGTGTCCTGAATTATAAACCTCAATTCCCCTTACATTTACTTCAAAGTCTTCCTCCCTCTTACCTCGTGAAATATTGTGTTTCTTGGTGAAATCCACTTGTTTCTCTACCAGTTCGTATTCCTGATTGAAAATGAATGAAACTAATGAATACAGTGTTTCAAGTGGGCTATTCTTCTTGTAACCAACCCAATCTATACTTGTTTTATACTTTTTAACAAAGTCCTTAGTGTCATCTCTGTATACAGGAATTACAGGATCACTACTCAGGCCAAGCCTATTATGCTCACCTGCATTAATTACATCAATGTAGTGTTCATCCCCAGTTGCTTTCTTATGTTCTTTTCCTCTTCTCATGTTATTCATACCCACATTGCTATAAATAAGGCTTACTTTTTGGTTTTCGTGCTTTTCATGACTTCCAAACATGGAATTATCGAGAAAGTAGTGTAAACTACTGACATTTCGATCTGCATTATCAAAGTGCTCTGCTTTTGTACCTTCTGTAACAGTTTTATTACTAGTTTGGTTAGCTAGATTTGATAGTCCTTTGGAGTATCTGTCTCTCACATTTAATTTTTGGTTCTTGTGGTTAACTACATCAATTTTAGTGACATCACCTTTTTGGATTTTCTTTGCAACTAATAGCTTCAAATCCCTTCCATGTATAGTATGTTGTGTTCTATGATTGTTCCCTTTCAGTTCTGCATCAAGTTCTCTAATCTTTTCAAGGTTATCAAGTTGCTTTCCATGATCCTGAAATGCTTTCTTGACAGTGAAGAGTGTCAGAAGTGATTTTATACTGGGCTTTGAAACCCACAGTTTATAGGAACTATGTGATAAAGGTTTCTCATTTTGATGAACGACTTGCTGTACACTACTAGGGTGGTATAACCTAAAATAATGTTTCAAACTTGATGGTTTACTTTCTGCATATGGCTCCAGAAAGAATATCATATCTTCCTTATTATCTAATGCAATGATGTTTGGCTCTGCTGATGCATATTCAGTGTTACCAAGTACTAAATGAGCGTGGTAACCTGCCCATAGTAACACAGAGCCAAAAAGTGTTACTGTACTGCAGACCATCACGATGCTGTAAGAAAGGAGATTGGATATTATCAATTCTGTAATGTGTTAGTCACTGACAGTAAAAGAAAACTATGTATAAGTAACAAATGTACATGCACCTTCACACATGAGCACTTTGAAATGCAAACACATGCATGCACAATAAGCACACATTGCATGCAATGCATAACCACACATGCAAGCATGTACATAACCACTGACTGTTATGATACCTTTGTCTTTTCTGAAATAGCAAAGCTGTGAAACGATCTTCCTTCTTCGTTCCTTCTTCATGTAACCTTTCTATGTTTAGGAGTAAGGTTTACAAACGCCTGTGGAGCTCTAATTAATTTCTTTATTCTTGTTTTCCGTTTTTCTTTCACCCGAGATGGCCATGATTGGGGTATGTTTTGTCCATGTCAAGTCAGTCACTCTAAAAATGTATAAGTAGAGAGGTAAAGAACTTTTTTTGGGGAAAAAAAAAAACTGGATGTGGGTTTCCGGTTAGAAAATAAAACACTGTTCCAAGAGGTTCTATGAAATCTGTAATGTGGATATTAATCTATGGGTCTCAGTGGCAAAAAATGAAGAGGGTCAGAGAAGAAAGAGATTTTCACGAAATGTCAGAGAATTAAAGAAAAATATGATGAAGGGAAGATAATGTCTGCAGACAGAAACACTGCATTTGAAATGAATGAATAAAGGAGAAATGAGCAAAGTATTGTAAAATTTGAAGGAAGAGGAACCTTTAAACAAAACACGGAGGAAAAAGAAACGATGAAGCCAAAAATATTCCATAAATTTATGAGGAGCCAATTGTCAATTACTGAACAAATAATTGGAATGAAAGATTTGAGTTATTGAGGCAGGAGAGAAAACATGCAAGGAGCAACATTACAAGTTCAAAATCATTTGCACAGTGAACACATCACTCTCCCTACACCAATGAGTTAAGGAAAGACCAACGAAAGCATTTACACCGACAAGAAACAAGTAAGCTCAAGAAGGATCTTGATCCACATGAGGCACATGATTCTGACGAAATCTCACAACTTGTCCTTAAGAAAATGTGCAGAAATATGTTATTTAGGTCAGCGGAAGAGGGAAAATGTGTCAAGGGGGTGGAAAGCTGCTAATGCTGTACTTAGAAAAAAAATAGTGAGAATGCATGACAAACTACAGGAAAGTATCACTAACAAGTAGTGTTGTTGTTGTAGTCCCAAGTTTCCTTTGTGGAGATCCAAAGGCACCCAGATACTCTGCTACATTCCTTAGGCAGTCACACAGATCTTAGAGAGAGGGATTTTTAAGATTCATCTGTGCCAAGTTAGTCATGCATAACTGAGGATTTTGTCTTCGGTATGATGACAACAGCCTCTACTATTTTGTGTTTGTATGCTTACAATGATGGATGGTGGACAGATCTGGGACATGACAGATAACAAAAATTTATGTATGTAGCATGGATTTAGATGAATTTCTCTTAGGAGCATGAGTGTTGAGAAGGGTATTATGGGGGCAACTGTTTAGTGTTTGTTGGGTGATGTGCTTATGGATATACCTGACTGTAATAGTGTCAGTTAGTTGATGGGGGAAGAGGTTGTATAGGTGATTGAAGCTTAAGTGTGTATACTATTTCTGAGTTGGGGTGGGTGGACTGTGAGGGGATGGCTCAGGTAGGTGGGTACGTGGAGATGCAATAAAATGTGTCCCTTTTCTGTCTAAATGTGCCTGTAGTGTTATGATGCAAGTTTCTGCAAGTAGGTCATTTATGCTAGTGGTATGAAGGCATTCTATTATGGTTTTGAGGGCTTTGTCTTGCATGCTAGGAGTTTTTGTGAGTTGGTCTTGAATATGGTGAAGATACGCCATGGAGGCTTAATGAACTGTTTACTGAAAATGGAATGGGTTTCGTTTAGTTTGCCAATGTTTATTCCTGCAAGGGTTCAAAGGGCATCTAATTTTCAAGCTGCCTTTACACTGGTGTTGACATGAGAAAATGCACATTCATTACTGCTGGTGCCTTGTATAAAGGGAGGAAGGAGTTGGTTAAAATATGAAGGATGGGAGTATATTTGAGTTGTGTTTATCAAGTGTTAAACTGGGTAACTAAGGATTTCTGAAAGAAGCTCTCACTTGATTATGGAATGAGTCATCGAAGGAGTGTGAGGTGTTACTGCAATCCATTTGTAGCTTGCAATATTTTGCTATGATGTAGTGATGGTACTTTCCTCTGCATAAGAAAGGAAATGGATGTTGCAGGTTGGAGGGGGTGAAAGGTCATGCACGAAAAGGTCAAAGAGAATAGGAAGTAAAATAAGTGTTTCTCCCCCCGCCTCCTTGTATATATGTGATTTTCTTGAAGACTTTCAGTATGCACATAATGCATCAAATTGCATTTCAGTAATATCTGTGTACATATTTTATTACCAGGACGTTGTTAAGAAAATTTATAGACCATTTTGATATACTTTATCTCTTCAGAATCCACCTCTTCTGTGCCCTCAAGCTTTCTAAAAGGTATCTTGAACGCTTTTATCATTGAAGCAATTGTTTCTCATATGAAATCAAATCTGTTACACTTGAATTCTGCAAAAAGGAAAAAAAAAATTATTTTCATAATATTTTCCGAATGTGTTCACAGCCGTGTCATAATATATTCCACTTATGGATTTGAGAATGTACATTTTTTTAAGAAATTCAAATGAGATAAATTTAAAATAGAAACAGTTGCTGAAGAGTTATGCAGTGATAAAAATGTTCAAGTTACTTTCTAAAGAGAATTTGAAGAACAGTTGAGGAAACTTATTATATTCTAAATCTTAAGGAATTGAGAAATTCATTATTGATGACGTCATCTCCCTGTGATGCTTGGGAACAAGTGATAAACACTGTCACTTATAAACAAATAAGTCGTGTGTTTTGGTTGGCAAAGCTGGAAGGCTCTAAGTCTTGCACAGCTGTGGTTGTGAGCGTGGAAGCTACAAGTCTTGTGCAGCAGTGGTCATGAACAGGGAAGCCACAAGTCAGGTGCAGCAGTGGTCGTAAGCAGTGAATACACAAATCGTGTGCAGCAGTGGTCGTGGACAGGAAAGCTACAAGTTGTGTGCAGCTATGGTCTTGAACAGGGAAGCTGCAAGTTACGCGCAGCTGTGGTCATGAACAGGGAAGCTACAACTTTTGTGCAGCAGTGGTCGTGAACAGGGAAGCTACAGGTATTATGCAGCGTTGATCTTGAACGGGAAAGTTACAAGTCGTGTGCAGCAGTTGTTATGAGCTGGGAAGCTACGTATCGTGTGAGGTGGAGTTCATGAGTACGAAAGCTACAAGGCGGTGGGTGACAGCAGTGGTCATAAGCTGATAAGCTACGAATCCCAAACTTAGAGTGAAGAAGAGATATGGCAAGCATTGCTTTTGATGTAAAGATTACAGATGCTTTTGGTTATTTTTACAACTATGAAAAAGCGTTACAAGAAATTCAATCATTTCAGAGAGAGACGGGTACATATTTCTGCCAGGCTTGGAGCCACATAAAGGAGTCTTTGCATCCAGGTATGTATTTGTCAAAGTTTACAGTCACTTTTGCAATAATAGTCATGGATGAAATTGAGAATATAAGCATCACTAATTATGTTTTAATAAACTGAAGTCTTGTCACTGGTTATCTATTAGTTTAGCTTTCCATTGCTTTTAGCTTTAAGTATTCAGTGACTTTGTTTTTTAGAGCTAATATAACGTCTATAAAACTGAATAAGTTTTGGAGCATGATTTGTAGCATTATATTTCATTAGATAATTTTATCTAAGGCAGAAGGGTTATGTATATCAAGGAAAATATGGGGTAATGTACAAGTAAGCAATATACCTATAAAATATCAACAGAACCAATATAAACCTCAGTTAATATCCCCTAGTAGCTGAAATGATTATAAAAACATACCAATTTCGTATTTGTCAATTAATGGAGATCTTAAGGCCACTTGCTTTGTTGACATCTAATGGCAGTTTGACACACCTCAGTTATGGGTGTGATTGGTATGTTTTGACTAGAATACTGAATGTTAATATGGATTTTGACAGCTAGGAAGGTTCATGAGGTTGTCATAAGTTCAATTGATTTATACACTTATTATTTACTTTTTCATTACAGAACATTTTTATAATTTGTTGATAAAAGAAAATCACAGATAAAATGGAGGAAGAACACTAGAGAGGAGGACAAAGCCCTAATATACTGCTAGTGCCTCATTTGATACCATCCAACAAAATATTATTCATTCATGCTCCACAACTGTCACTCTAGTTTCTAAACACTACACATTGCAGAATAATACCAAAGTTAATAGCCATGTGGAACTAAACTATTAACTTAAGTTGCAACCATATTACCTGTAGAATGTAACATGATTTCGTAAGATTATTTTACTTATATTTCATCACGGGTAGGTCAGGTACGAGTATAATACAGTACTGTTAATGTCTGGATGTTATTCTCCATTCTCAAGATAGCCCTTACAAGCTCTCTTTCATCTCAGTCATGTTTTAGTGTTCCTTTATTTTCTTTAATTTCATGTACTGAATCTCCCACTTCAATAATAGTTGGTAATATTTCTCATATATTTTGTTTTTTCCTCTTTCCTCATCTTAACAGATATGATCCTTGTGTTTATATGTGTGTGATTATTATATATATTATATATGCACCTTCTACTACTTCTTACTCTTTTGTTTTCAGAAATCAAGCCTGGGGCACACAAGATTTTCTGGAATGATGGTGAAAATAGTAGGGTCAAAAAGTGTCAGTTGGATTTTGATGGTATCCCATACATCGTTCTTGGAAGCCGCATATATGATTGTCAGTATGGAGTTGACCGCAATTTGAATCACAAACGGAGGTACAAGGAGGCTCAAATGAAAGGTGATAATATATTCAGGAAGCGCTATCACCGGATCCAGGCAACCAAAAAGCAAGACTGCCCTGCTCAGATTTATTTGCGAGAGATTGTAAAATTTCCAGATTTCAGAATAATTTCTAATACTGAATATTATAGAAGAAAGTCCTCTGCCAGAGTTCAGAATGCCTTGAAAAGCGAAAATGTTTGTGGAGAAAAAAGGACATACGTACACTTTCCATATATATCAGACCATAAAAATCATTCTCTTGAAGAGGTTCGTGGGTTGAAGCATCCAATTGATTCTCGACTTAAAAAGAAGATTCACGAATTAGTTGCTGATGGAATAACAGATGTCAAAACACTTAAATCGATTCTTTGTCAGTTCGTACAAACAGAGTTGTTTGCAGGGAAAGATATGCCATCAAAGAGCAATCGACATTTTTACCCAAAAAAATCTGACATTCAGAATTGCATAAACTTAGCCTCAATTAAACTGAAAATCTCTCAGTCAGACCAAGAGTATGTAGAAGCCAAAATTCAAGAATGGCAACAGAGTCAGCCAGAGGACAAATTTTTCTTTCGACCTTATGCAGATGTGAAAGATGAGAGTTCATTTCACTCACCTAATTGTGGACAGCAGTTATTGGTTGTACATCAGACCAAATGGCAACGTCAGTTATTAGAATGGTATGGCCAAGATCTGTGTTTATTAGATGGCACTTATAAAACATCAGAAAATTCTCTACCTCTGTTTTTCCTAGTTGTTAAAACTAGCATAGATTTCCAAGTTGCTGGATCTTTTATAGTTCAGAGTGAAACTGCAGCAGCTGTGAAAGAGGCCCTTGGTGTTTTTAGGTTATGGAATCCTAAATGGAAACCTTTCTTATTCATGTCTGATTTATCTGATGTAGAGGTAACTGCAATTGAACAGACATTTGAAGATGTGACTGTTCTCCTCTGTGATTATCAGCGTGAACAAGCTTGGGAAAGATGGGCCTTGAACACTGATAATGGTGTCACTGCAGTAAAAGAGGAAGCTCTTTCTTATTTGAGAAGAATTGCCCAGACCAACTCAGTCCAAGAATTCAGTGAAGCAGAAAAGGATCTCTTCAGCAGTGACATTTGGATGAAAAACAGAAAGTTGCAGAAATGGTTTGGGAAGTTCTGGCTGCCTGAACATCAGGTATGTAATTTGTTTTTTCTCCATAAGTTTATTGTAACATACATTTCATTCATCTCTCAGATCATCCATCCATGTGTTTGTCTGTTTGCCATACAGAACTGACTTCAGATTTAGTTCATATTTGAGGATAATAATTACTGTAGATCCAGTTATGTTTACACTATCTACATTTCTTATGATCTCTTCCCATCATCATGCAGTCTCTTCTTGAGTTTCAATACTTTATTCCTTGATAGAGGAATCGGGATCCTAGTGCTGTCACTAGGTTGTTCATTTAATGATATTCCGTTGTATCTCTTCGTATAAATGCCTGTTCACCTTTTTCCAAGCTCTTCCACTCACATTTTGCTCTCATCCAATTGTTTTGCTGTAATGAGTGGAATCCCATAGGTTTCAGTTTTAACACTAATGGTATTTGTTATCTTTGTAAATAACATGCCATAAAAACTTGAATTTTTCATGATTACAGTTGCAGATGATGCCAAACTTATGAAAAAAGTAAGGAACTTGCAAGAGTGCTGAAACTTGCAAAAAGGCTTGGATAAATTGCACCAGTAGTGGGGATGGTTATGAGAGAAATAGACCAAATTTTGGTCATTGTCGAACTTGATCTCAGATGCACTGACATGAAGTGGAAGAAGATATTCATAACATATTTTCAACATGAGGTAAAACACAAAACACACCAGCCTGGGTTTTTTCCACTGAGAAAATAACTGCTAGAGAAAGTTGAATATGTGACAAGAATGATGCCAGAATTAAAAATGAAATATGTGGAAATGAAAGAAACCACTAGCAAATTCCATAAGGGTAAGAGTGATGTTAAAATTATGCAGTTTTATGCAGTGAAATAGATAGTTACAAATGGAGGATACACAAGGAAGTTGACTAAAGATTTGTTGGGGAGGATGTGAGGAAACATTTCTTTAGTATTAAAGTACTATAGTATACATGTGGAACAAGCCAAGTGTAGTTGTAAGTGCAGAGAGCTTTAGGAGATTCAAGAAGTTGTATGACAGAAACCTGAGGTTGATTGATAGGGCTCCAGATTGGTAAACCTTCCTCCACACTTGCACAAGTAAGTGATTAAAATTATGTTGGGTATAGGTAAAAACATGACAAAAATTTGTTGGAGCTGAGGAACAGACAGAGGGAAATTTCTGAGGCTGAAAGAATTCTAGACGGGGAGTTTACAAGGAAAGTGTTTGATGGTATGACTAAAGGGGTTGGTGTGAGAGGAAGACTACCTTTGACATGGGGAAGTAGAGTTGTAGAGTGTTGGAGGGAGAGAAAAGGGGGAAGAATGCATGGAATGGTGCTTGTGAGGGAGGTATGTCAGGACAGGGATAAATGAAGACTCTTTGGCGAGGCCACCCCGCTCAATGGGAATTCCCAAAGGAAATGGGTGTCAGAGATATAGATAGAATAGAAAAGATAGATTAAGAGAGACTATGAGAATCTGCTGGCACTGAAGAACAGATTTCAAGGGATTGCTTTCTTCATTATACTGTTGATCCCCTTTTACTTTTTCAGCTTGTAGCAGTATTTATACAATTTTCCTTTATCAGAATAAATAGTTTTCAAACTGATTTTCTTTGTTGAAAGAATTGTAAGACTTAGCCATGATTTTTATTCTTCTTTTCTAGAAGTGGGTTTGGGCATATCGAAAGGATCACCTTCTTGACCACTTCAACACATACAATGGAATTGAACAACTTAATGAAACCTTTAAGTATTACCACTTGAAAAGTCAGGACCAGAATGCTCTAAGTGGAATGCTTTGTATTCTGGTAGAGTATTTCCTGCCAGACCTCTACACCAAATACTTACAGGTATGCTAGAATTTTAGCACTGATAGTAATATTGTCCTTAAGAATCCATTAGACAACATGTAAGCAGTTTTCTGTGTGGTAAGTAATAGGTTTAAGAAGATATGTGATTGTTTCATAGAACACAGAGAAGAGGTAGACCATGGGAGAGCTTTATGTTAGGTGAGAATGCCGGAGATATGAGTTTTTACTTCATAGATTGGAATTATTTGCTTTCTGAAGGTGGAGGTGTGAATGATCAACTAGTATGCGATATGGAAAACAAAGAAATGCTTATGTTAGTGTTAAAGCTAGTATTTCACTGAATTGTTCTTGGCATGGGATTAGGATGTGAGAGGAAACTGATGCTCTTGATCCACCTCATTTGAATGGAAATGGAGTTGAAAGTAATAGATAAATAGATAGGTGTTGCTAAAGTTTATGAAAAGGACTTAAATATGCACGAGTGTAAATTCATAAACCATCAGACATGCACATACATTCATATAACATACACAGGCAACCATTACCATGTGTATAGGGAAGCATACATTTTCATTTATATATAAGTCACCCTCAAACTTATGCTCATAACAAAGATATTTAAAATCCCCTACCTCCCAATACCTATTAGACTATTCCACCTCCTTTCCCGCATTCCTATTTATTGATGTGAAGATACTATCCTCCACAGAAGATTTAGGTCTAGCTCTTGTAGAATTGAAGTGGTTTTCCTGTGATGTATGAATATAATAATATGATTAAAATGGTGTGGCCTTTGTTTAAGAGAATTTATGTAAGGACAGATTGAAGGAATAAATGCATGTGAAAACCTGTCTTTGAGACTTTATAATGGTTTATGTAGAAACATTTGTGGGAGTTTGTTGGATAGAGGGGCTTCTCTTTGATTTCTCTTGCTCTTTAGCAGGAAAAGATGTATCTGTTGTAGGTAAATTTATGAGATATGGATTGTAGAGAGGGGCCATATATTTTATTAATTACTTGTGCCCATCACAAGTCTATTGTTGTATAGCATACAAAATAAATGAACTTGACCTTTCAGAGAAAAAACAATATTGCATCTAAGTCACTGAGCTGCAGTAGGATCAGTTTTTGTTCAACTTTTTTTCATTACACACCAGGTTACTCATGTAGAACCTCTCCCAGATACACTGATCTTGACAGTTGTTTACAGTCCCTCCATTATGACACTTCTCCCAGACATGTACCCCTTCACTCTCTCTTACTGCATTTGGTATAAATAGAGATAACATTAAAATTTATTTTTCTTGATTTCAGGACACTTCTGGGGAAGACTTGGAGACCAGTATTCCAGCAGAATCACCAGCATATGAGGAACCTGAAGAGAATTTTGCTTCAAAATGCCGTGAACTAGTTGACCAAATTCGTAGTTACACTTATCTTTTGGATGATCAGTTAGCACTGAGGGAACTCTATGAATCTCTTTTAATTGCATATGACACTGTTTTGGAACATACCAAAGGTAAAAGAGGAATACTGTCAAATCAAACAACTAAAGTCACAAAGAAATCCAGCTTCAGGCCAGTGAAGGAGAAGCAATTCCCGAGTGTTCCTGTTGAGGAAAAGGCATGTATCGTCCCTGAAAGTATTGAAGTAATAGCATCAGTTGATGAGGATAATAAATTTGGTGACCTTATAGTTGGACCAGAATGGACTCAGCCTCAAAGTGGAAATGTAGAATCTTATATTACTTATGATACAGTTTTGGAACCCTCAATCTGTGAAAAACAGGTACCATTAAAACAAAAAGAAACTTCTGAAACAAAGCCAGTTAAGAAAGTCCATAAAAAATCATATCTGAGCAAGCCAAGTGCAAAAGAGACAAATTCTGTGAAAGTATGGGTAGGGGAAAAGGCATGTCTAACACCTGGAGTCTTCCAAGTGTTAGTGCCAGTTGAGGAAAATAATAAATTGGGAGACCTTGAAGTTCATGTGGAGGAAACTCCAAGTGTAATACCTGAAACCTACCAAATATTAATACCTGTTGAAGAAAAGAGTAAAGCTGGTGAGCTTGTAGCTGGAACAGATTGGACCTTTTCTCAAAGTGGAGATGTAGCATCTTATGTGACTGTGTCAGATACTTGTATAAAGAAAAGAAAACAGGAAGGAAAGGATGTCACACATAACTGTAAGAGAAAGAGCTGAACCCATTAAGAAAATGGTGTAAGTCTTCAGTTTTCAAAATGGAATATACAACAAAAACTTAATGTAGAAGAATAATTGCTGCGGGTTGAAAATAGGTCAACGACAGTAACAGATATATTGCAAATGTATGTTTATTGGTGGCAGAAAAAATAAAATTGCTGTGACTGATTTCTATCTATTTATATCTCTAACGCCCCTTTCCTACAAGAACTCCCATCAAGTGGTTGGCCACAGCAGAAGAGTCTCCGCTTATCCCTGTCCTTACATACCTCCCTCGCATACATCTTTCCACGCATTTTTCCACCATTTCTCTCCCTCCGGTTCTCTGTCTATCTGTATCTCTGATGCCTGTTCCCACCTGGAATTCCCTCAAGTGGGTGGCCATGGCAATAGTCTCCATAACTAGTGAACTCCAGTGCCACTTCTTTGCCTTTAGTGCCTCCGGTTCTCTTATTGTATTTCCCCCTGTAACAGGTGGTCTTCTCACACCATCCCCTTTAATCGTACTGTCATACACTCTCCTTGCATTCTTTCCACATGCCCAAACCCCCTCATAGTAATACGATTCACCCATTTGCCACTCCACAAATCATTCCCTTTGCATTCCCTGCCAACTCTAGCTTCCAGCACAACCTTTCTCAGCCTTTCATCCAATGCCACATAGTCAGTCAAACCCTTTTGTTATTCTCTTCCATCATTTTTTATCCATGTATACCTGTGGATCATCTTGTGCTGATAAAAGGTGTTTGCAAGGAATATACTCCTCTCAGCACAGACATCTACTAGATTACTAACATCTCATTTATTCCAGGCACTCCCCATTTACCAAATATCTTAATTTTTTCACCATATAGAAAAATGTCTTAATGTTACGGACCTCCATGTAGCAACTAGCATTGCTAACTCTGACCCATTCACAGGCCACCCAGGTTCAAAAGCATAGGTTCGAATCCTGGTTGCAGCTATTGGTCCATAGTCAACCCAGCTGTTCATCCTCTCCTAGGGATTGGTTGATAAAATGGATACCTGACTTAGGCAAGGATATATATATATTTATACACACCATGGGACATAGCGTTCATTTCCTCCCTTAGCTCATCTCGTTTCTCCAGCCTTTACCCATGAACATCTAATTATCATTATACATTCTGTAACTCTTTCAGAATGGAGCACTTGGATGGAGAGCAGGTCACAGAGACGGTTATTTTTAAGTATCAAGAGAGAAAAATAAGATATCTTGAAAAAATAGATTATATTACATGTGTAATCATTTTTATGCAAATCCTTCAGATATTGAAACATTAACAGAAAAAGAGAAGACCACAGACTTATAAATTACCAAATGCAAATTGCTTAAAGTACAAAGATAAAGGTAGTTGCCTTTACCACAACAGTCAATGGTCATGGTCTCAGTAGAGCAGAAGGAATGATGCTCACTGTCAATCTTTTTCTCTCAAAAAGAAATCAACAATACTAGTTCAATGTTGTGTATACTACATTCTTTACACAGTTTTGTCAATTTCCATAAAACAAGTCTTATTCAGAAATTATTCACAGTGGCAGTCTGTGAAACAGTTTTTTAAGTAAAGGGCTACATCATAACCCATACAGTAGTACTGTACTTTCATCTACTGTACTGTACAGGAATAGTCCTTCATCAACTGTGAGCCTCTAAATTACTTGCAATACAATTTAATTTGACTATACTTGGCATTCAATACTGTGCAACCGCAGTAGACCACTCTCACCTCACAGCCAGCCACCAACCCCTAGGTAGAAACAAAGAACTTTATAGCAGTACTATATACAGTCCCAGAGTTGTTTTTCACCCATAAATGTATGAAAATAGGAAATAACAGCTATGATACCCAGCTTGGGAAAAGTTATAACTCGGCGAAAGTCTGATTATTCACCAAAGTTGGCACCTACAGCAAGTTGGATAATGGAAAAAGTATGAAAATTGCATATTTTATAAAAACATGAATTTAATTTTTCCCCCTTTTATATGCGATTATAGCGAACCATCTAAACAATTTCCAAAACACAAGTCATCTGCTAAATGTTATCAACATTAATGTATAAATCATACAGCGGTGATCCTTGCCACCGTGTGTTCCTTGAACTACTAAATATTCACAATCGTCAAGAACACTATCCTTTTGTGACTTTTTTAATATTTTAAATACAATACTAGACTATATTTTACTATCGCAGAATGTCCATTCCAGCATCTGACCATACATTATATCGTATATGTCGTTTAAATCTATCGCTTATCGCATATATCGTTTAAAACATACTGTTTATAGCATGTATCGTGGATGTCATATATCGTTTATAACATATCGCTTATTGCATATATCGTGTGTATCATATCGTTTATCGCATATATCGATTACATCTTATGGTTTATCGCATTCACCGGTTCTATATCGCAATACCCGTTTACGTCATGATAAATGTTGATACCCATCCTGAATAACTTTACTCAAACAGAGAGAAAAACAGAAATTTCCTCTAGCACTTCGCGTTATGCGGTTGGCTCGTGTGAGGGTAAGATGGTAATAGGCTAGGCTGAGGCTGAGCCACTGATGGCCGGGAACAGCACACACCCACCCTCTGACCCACCAGTGAGACGACAGCGTGAAACAAAGGGGATTAAAAAGAGTGTCAATAAGTTTAATGAGGCAGGAGGTTGGGCCAGCAGGAAATGCCGCGTAGTCAGAGAGAGAGAGAGGGTTCCTGCCCTACTCTTCGCGTTGAGGCTAGAGCCTAAATAAGAAGAAGTGTGCCATGCGCATTTCTTCAGTTGATATCATCAAACACGTCTGCTGGATACGGATATATCATCATCCATCCACACCCCGTCTTCTCTCGGACGTTCTGCGCAGAAGGATTGCGATCACAACGAACAATTCTGTGACGGAACGCTGGCGTGTGAGTCAGTTCGGGGAATTGAGGGGGTCACGCTGACACCCCCTACCTGAGCTGTTGGTACGCCTGCTCCAGGGGTTGCTGCGCGCGCGCGCACACTGGCTGGCCGCCGCCCGCCACCGCGCGGCGCCCTTGCTTACATATGTGGCTTACTCGGGGGACTATTCTCGGCTCCTGTAACACCTTCTTCCAGTGGCTGCCCGGGTGAATTGATGGTCCATTAAATGTTACTCGTAGTCATTTGGTAATTCTGGTGTATAGAAACTAGCGGGGGTGGACTAATCTCTCGAGGGCGGGAGCGGAGGAGAGCTGGGCGGTCGTCCAGTGTGATCGTTATTTACGAGGCCGGGTCGCTCAGCACCCCCCCGCCCAAGTAGAGATAGACGTCCAACTCTCTCTCTCTATCTCTCTTCCTCTCACCATATGGGACGCCCGGTGCAGGCCGTCTACCTACAGCGGCGTTGCTGCCGACGACGACATCTCAAGAGCCGACTGGCCGCCATTTAAGCCCGGATTGTTTACTCTGGGCGCGGGGGTCCGCCATCCTTCTTCGCCTCGCTCTCTCGACACCAAACCTCGGCTGGTTCGCCTGCCTCCGCCGCCGCCGCCGCCGCTGCCGCTGCACAAACGCCTTACGGATAACTTTCCTCTCTTCCTTCCCTCCAGCTCGGTATTTCTCAAAGAGGGAGGAAAACTCTCCTTCACTCCCTTTCTGAAATGAGACAACGTATTAGCGATGAGAGACATTGGTACTTCCTTGTATCTCCCTGAAGATATGTACGAGGCGCGTTTGAGTGTATCCGCGGCGTTTTCCGAAGGTGGGCGTGTGTGAATGGAACGTGAATCGGGCCAGAATGGAGGCGTGAATGCTCTCTAATTGGGCCCAGTAGGGGGCACGGGCCTATTTATATTTGCCTCCTCTTTATCTAGGATTAAACGCCCGGCACTCATATGTTGAGGAGAAGATTAAAGATGATCTTCATACACTGCGGCTTATTAAGTCGAATTCTAACTACGCTGATGTAGGATTTTAGTCTGTATGGGGTTCGTTAGTTTACGCATGTTTACGTGCGATCAGCTGATATGCGAGGAGGGAGATTGGATAATAGACTTTACGCTCCATGGTGGATAGAACTCACATTACTATAGCTTAGAGGGAGAATTTCGACGTCCCTCGTAGAAATCGTAACGGGGTTTCCTGTTGATGTACGCCATACAGGTAAAACTTATGGAGGAGAAAAGTAATATTTTCTGGTAGTTAGTAAGCATTGAATACTTTTGTCTCCCTTCTCGTCTTCAAAGATTTAATTCACTCAACGATTCAGAGACCGAAAGAATATATTGCTGCAAAACGTCCACCCAACACTGTCTCAAGAGAGGTCATGAATAGCAGAACTCTGTAGGGAGTAGTGTCTTATATAAAGGTATTGCATGTAGCTTAAAATACGATTCAATATCATTAACAATGCAGAACGAAGGTTGAACAGTAGCATTTTATGAAGATTCTGATTCCTATATATTCTTTCCTCGAAACGCTGTTTTCCCGAGGAATACGTTCTTTAAAACAAGTTTGAGAAACACTAAATTTTCTATTGCATTATTCGGACGACGCGTTCTCATTTTCGTTCCGTTTTCTGTATCCTCGACGAAGGATTGTTCAGATTAATTTCCGACGTTTTTCTTTTTCTTTTATGTGAACGAAAATACACTCGGGACGAGACCTGATGCTCTGGTGTCGCCCTTTATGGCTGAGGAAAGAATCGCTCGCTCACCTGGTGTCCGTCCAGCCGCCCCATATGCTTGTTGCAGATCGCCCATGGAATCAGATTATCCCTGAGATTGATCGTCGTTCAATCCTCTCACTTAATCTATGGTAGTAAAGTGGACGATCAACGGCAAGGCTCTTTAGACACCTAATCACTTGCGGGACCGGCTGAGTCGCTGACTGAACAACATACTTATATATACAGATCAAGAGCTCAGTACTGGCTCGATTTTGGAGTACAGTGGAGATGATCCTGGTGCGTATCTTAACCGCTTGAGCGATCGACAAATTCGCCTAATTATTATTGACTTGAGGCGAGCCAGGAAGTCAACTCATTATCCAATAGAATGATCAGTGAGACAACTTACTCAGGCTTTCCATGGGATGC
>JAUTYZ010201776.1:0-10616 GCA_032273725.1 Panulirus interruptus
AGTCTACAACTTCTGCACCCCACTTTCCACTCCATAGCACCCATATCCCACATTCTCCACATTCCACACCAACCACATTCCATGCCTTCCACACATTGCATTCTCCACACTTCACACCCTCCACACCCCATGCATACCATGCTCAATACCCTCCACTCACTACACCCACCACTCATCACACCCTTCCCGCCTCAAACCCTCCTCACCCTATACCTACCCCACCCAGTACCCTCCACACTCCATACCTTCCACAGTCTACACACTACAGCCACCACATTCCACATCCTCCACAGCCTCCACTGTCAGCACCATCAAGATTCCATAATCTGCACACTGTCTACCCCTCTCATAGCAGTCCCCCTCCTCGAGTGTTCCCTCACCCTTGGCTTTCAGCCTCTTCTAGCTCTCCTTCTCCATTAGCTCCCCCTGTCACTAGTTCTTCCTCTCTCCAGGCTAATCCTTAACTCAATTGCTTGCCAATAACCCCTTGGCTCTTCCTTAACCTTAGACTCTCTCTAAATTTTTGGCTCTCCCAAATCTCTAGTTCTTAAACTTCGAGCTTTTTCTTAGCCTGAGACTTTCTTCTTCTGCCTTCACCTACTTTCCTTTGGCTTTCCTTTAGACTGTGACTCTCCTGTTTTCCTCTCTTTTCTTTCTTGTCTTAATTTTTCTATTCCATTGGTTTCACGTACCACTGGCTTTCCTTCACCCCTATCTTTTCCCATTCTTTTGTCCCCTTATGTGATTCTGTGCACTGCCATGGGTAAATTCCCCAATTTTTCCTCTCTTCAAGCTCTTTCCCATTCCATACTCCCTTACCCCTCAACCTATCCCCTCACCTGCTCCTCTGTATCTTCTCTTCAGTGTTTATCTCTGACTCCTTGCTTTCCTTCAATCTCTGGTTTTTTCCTAACCTCAAGCTCTGATGTCATCCCTTGCACCATCCCTCTTCTTCCTTTCCACTGTCTCTGTACCTCCCTTACCCCAAGTTTTCCTTTAACCTGGCTGTTCCCCCCACCTATGACTCTGGATCATTCTCTTACATGGCAACCCACTCTCGACTATCTTTCTTTTATAATTTCTTCCCTCTTGCTCCACCTCTTAGTTATCCCATACCTCATGCAGCTACCTTAAGCTTGGCTTTCCCCCTTCCTTTACTTTCTCTTCCCCTTTTCCTCTGCCATTCCCCCACCACCTGTTCACAACCAGTGTTGCTTTCCACATTTCTGAATCTCCCTAATTCATTGTAGTATAGATTATAATAAAGTAACCAACTTTTAAACACGCGGGAGACATTCTCTGTTTGTGAGTTGAATGCCCTCTCATCACTCTAATCTTGTTTGTTGCAACAAGAATCTTGTTAATGTTATCAATATATTTGTTCAGCACGTCATTATGGCTTCACTTTTGAAGTTAGAAATAGGAAACTGATGCATCTTAGATTATGAAAACTACATATGGGGGAAAAGTAATTTTTTTATGACTCAGTTTTTCATAAGCAAAACAGAAAGTAAAAGATTTTGAAAAATTTATAAAAGGATTGAAAATACAAAAGAAATTTAGAATGAGATCCATCCCCATTAAGCAATCATTTATGCATCAATATGTGCTAAAGCTAAACAAAGTTAGACAAAAGATAAAGAAGCAGATATATTTTAAATAACATGAATATTACTGGTCAGATATACAATTTGATTGATTTCTCAGCAGCCAATACCAGTCTAGATCATAATGAGGCTTGAGCTTTGACTAGAGATATCAGTTGTGCTTATTATTTGTATTCCTTATCCTCATTTGCATAATTAATGAATACTTAGTTTCATAACTGACAACTTTATAACATTTTATCTTGAACTACATGGTCTGTCAAAAACATAGTATAAAATCAGTTGTTAGCTGCACTAATCTTGCCATCTTGTTGTCATTACCATCACTTGTATAGTCACGCATTTAGTGCGTCCTGATTGTTATACAGTATGTTGAATTTGTTATGGATAAAAAGTCTAAGGGAATTAAAACTGTGTCCTTCACCATAATGCCCTTAAACCTCTTGCCTCCTCCCCTCACGCTTTTCATCCCCACACGTGTCATCATTAGTTCCACAGCCTAATTCACACCTCTCACTGTCACATCCTTCTCTCTAATACTCCACACCCACACCTCTTACACGTACACTCTCTACATTCACCCTCACATCCCTTATGCTTATTCCCCGTATGCACACCTCTCACCAACCCCACACACCTATCACACTTACTCTTTACCCCACACCAATAATCTTCACACCTCTGCTTCTCCATTAGCTCCCCTTGTCATCCACATACTTACTCTTAGGTTCTCCTCTACCCATTTTCACACATTGCCCCTACGCTCTCATTTCTGATGCCCATAGTAATTGCATACACACTTGTCATCCTCAGACTCTTATTCCTCATTCTCTTACCCCTCACACGTAAACCCCTAATTTTCACATTCATCATCCTCAAACACTCAGTTGCCCTTCATATTTCTTACTCCTTCATGCTTAACCTTCCTCACCTGTCACCTTTACACTCTCATCTTGACTTCCCATGCCCTTCACATTTGCATTTTTCATACTCAGCCTTTAACACATCTTAATTCATCCTCACACTCCTCATGGTAAGCCTCACTCTCATACCCATCACCATCACATACCTCACAATTATGCCCCACACCCTCACATCCCCAAACTGCCACCCCTTACTTTCACGTTTCTCTCCCTCGCACCTCTTCTGCACTTTACTCTTACATTCACACATGTTACTGTTTTCCTCTTCACATTCATACCTCATTGTCTTACACCCACATACCACATACAGTTACACTTACACCCCTTACCATAACATCTTTCACCCTCATATCCCAACCCTTCACACTCATCTAAATAGACAAGTCCAGTGCACTTAGAGTTAGATTAAGGTAGTTACAGTTTTTGAACATTTGTGGAATGTGTGTGTTTTGGAAGTTTATGCCTGTGCTTCACTGCTTTGTTATAGTTGCTTGCATCCACTATGTAGACAAGATCAGTAGACATGAAATGAGGGAAATATTCCTAAGATCATAACATTAGAAATTAGAGATAAAAGAAAGCTGGCAAAAGTTTAGGAGGAAAAATTGCAGATAGGAAAATATTAGACAGAGAATGCAATAATGATATATTAGAGATCTCATAGTGAACCAGGCAGCTGGTGAAATCCTAAAAAAAAAGGGTTGTAGTGCTTTATAGATGCTTTCAGGCACTGTGCATGAGTGTATGGAATTAGGATAATTTACTAGTAAACTAGACATGTTTTAACCACTGGTAAAAGGCAAAGTTTTGAAAATTGAACATGAAGCTTACGAAATATTTGATTCTTCAGTGTAGGAGAAAATTTTTCTGGGAAAGTGATGATAGAGAAGATGAAGAATGGTCTTGATTATTTGGTCAAGACATTTACCACCAAAATATTTGCTGAAAAACTATTGACATGACTAAAGTATACATACATCTTGCATAGATCTGATAAACTGAAAGTGGATCAGTATGGACAGTTGAATATGAGATTATGATATAGGTAGAGCACTGCAAAAATTTCAAAGGGAAATTCTCTGAAGAGTAATGCTCACATTAGAATTAATAGAAGTTTAGAACAAGTCTCGGAGAGACAAGATAGTGTGACAACCCAGGGAAGCAGTATCTCTTCATAGTTGTATGATGTCTTTAGAATGTCATAATGAGGCTCTAGCTAGTGTGGACAGATGAATAAGACTAACAGATGCAGAAGTGGACAAAAAGTTTTTGTTGTATATAGGTATAAAGAATTATAAAGAATATTATAAAGAACGTTTTACAAAGTACATTCTGCTAGTGCTATAATCAGAAACAGTATTTTATGTACCAATAAATAGAATCCCAAAATCTCACATTTGCAGAACAGCGAATATGAATTTCACATAACATATCAACAAACAAATAAGAGTTTTTGAAGACTATGCAGCTTTTATGATAGCTTAAGATATTTTACAGTATCTAATTGAAATTTTGGGAAGGTTCCTTGATAGGGCAACCATTTGTGAATTCAGTTGACAACAAGGGAGGGAAAGCCTCTAGCTGATTTCTCATGGATACTAAAAGTTCATATTACTTAGTCTGAATGGGAAGTTTCATATGCCATTTGGAAATATGCTGTATTTTAGCACCGAGTCTGTAGGGATGGTTGCATTCCATTCACCCTACAGATGTTTAACTAATAAGAGGCATGGGGCAGGTGCCTTCTAAAATTCTAAATAGAAATATGCCTAATTAGTCATTCTTACTTGGCAATAATTGGGATATGTATTTTTTTTTTTATCAAACTTTTGATTCCATATACCAAAAAGTTTATTTCTAAAAAAAAAAAAAAATAGCAGGTTTTAAGTTTTTCTTGAAAGATTCCAGAGCCATATGTCTGGTACCCTTAAAATTATTGTCCAATTAAAAGTCTCTGAAATAGGATTTGTTCAAAATTACTCACTGACTGCAGTTTGATAAACTATAGCATTGCAGCTTCTTATGTTATAGAGTGATAAAAGAGAAGCATTCATTGTTTACCTTGGACAGTATGACTATGTAATTACATTCAATTAAATGACATGACATAATGATATTTTACAGTTTACATTTAATCTGTGAAAGTATTACTGAGGATACAAAGGAGGGACAGATTCAGTAAAAAGCTGTCTGAGGCTTCTGTTTATTTCAAATGATGATTTTGGGGTAGTGATCATTGATCTTGTATGCAGGAAGTGTTTGCTGGAATGAAAGTATGAATGGAGACATAAATCTCACCTGATGTCTCAAGTTAGAATACAAAACAAATAGATATGAAGCTTTCTAGTTAGTTTGGAAAACTTCACTTTGTCACAGCATAGATAATTTGAGGATGTTGGTAAATGTTATTTTAGTCTGTAAGCACTTGATCCATCTGTGGTGAACTGAAATGAATTTAGAGTGAATAGACAGAAAGATAACAAATAATTTTCATGAACTTTATACAGTAACGATATTCTATATTTTATAATAGTGGTTGCTTGGTTCAATTTTTGAGCAGAGGCTAACTTGCCTAATGTCTGATTAATACCATTTTGTCATAACTGGAAGTGCTGAATCTGCAGGCAGGCATGATATTGACATATTTTGGTTAAGTTATGTGCAGCCATGTACTTGCATAATGCTCAAATTTATTGATGAAGAATGGCAAAAGTTTTGTCAGTATGAGCATTTTGAAAAAACTATGACAGGTATCATTACCAGGTGTCTTGCTCCCTTCCCCTTGCTTTGTAGAGGGTTGAGGATGAAACTTCATTAAGAATTTATCTTTTCCTCAATTGTCTTTTAACTCTATTTCCATTAAAATGAGGTGAATCAAGTGCATATACTCTCAGGCACATTCATAAGTACATCCTCAAGTTATGGCCAATGTAAAGAGTTAAACAAGTCTTCAGCACTATTTTAGTATGCAATGACTTCTTCCCCTATGCACCAAGCCTGATTTGCCAGGTGAGATTTAATCTTAGTTCGTCCTTCCATCCATGCTCACACTGCATCTCCAATGAAAATAATCAATAATTGTTTGTTTTTTATCCGAACATAAAGTACCCCCAACCTTCAACTTTTCTTTATTCTCTCTCTTCTCTTGATGCCTGCTATATTATGCCTTTACTGATCTAGAATACCTAACCAATTTCATGATTGTAAATTCTTCCTCATTCTGACATATTCACAGCACTTCTTTTTATGCTATTCTTTTAACTTTCATCACCTTGTCTTGCTTTTCTAGAAGTGCCTAGACCATCTACAGTAGAATTTTACTTCCTTAATACCATCATATGATCTGACAAGCATCCATCAACTCTGTCATTGATTTTGTATTATGTATGCTCTCTCTTATATTTTTCTCACCAAAATCAAATCAGGCATATTCTTTTCCAACCCTCTCTTGTTACTTATACTGCATATGTCCTTTGATGTACTAAAGTTGAATGTACAATACATGTTTTTAAATCTCGATGCTAGTACTGCATACATTTAATCTGTTTTGATCCTGGACTTCATGTCTACTTGATTACTCCCTCTTCCATTCATTGTCCCACCCATCCATTCATGTCACCCAGTACCAGTAGTCTTTTCATACCTTTCATGTTTCATCATAAGTCCTAAACCTTCCTTTCGTATCCATCTACACCCTTTGGCAAACCTGATTTTGCACTTTTCTGTCCATTCCAGTTAAACACTACTACTTTTCACTTGTTTCACACAAGCATATGCATCTGAATTACATGGCTTAGAAATATCTACCTGTTGACTTACATAATTTCACATGCCCTTGTCACATCCCACTTAGCTATAAGAACCTGCATTTTTTGTTGTAGGTGGTTGCAGGTACACTGTCTGTATGTAAGGCCACAAGCACATTTAGTGGTAGTGACCATTTGTGGTAGTGGGGTCCAAAACTCCAATCCTAGAGGCTAGCAGAAGCAGAGACATCTAGTTTCATGGGACAGTCTTGCTTCCCTACTGAAGAAACGCTGTTTGAAAATATGGAAACTCTTATCACACCATAGAGTGTATGCTGTGAAAGTACTAGAAATTTATATCCTGAGATATGCACATCTTTTTTCAAAATATATTATTTTCCAAATGAAATTATTTCATTCAATTGTGTAATGATATGGCTAAGCATATTTAAAAACTGGATTATAATTCATTCTACTATAGGTACCCTTCATATTTTCTTACTCAGAGCTGGCTTATTCCTCACACTTGTCATTGTAGTGAATAAACAAGGAGGATCTCTAAGGGAAATGAAAAAAACAGTCTGTAGTAACTGCGCATGTCTTTGTTTACACACTACATGCCACATAGTCATCCAGGCTTCAGGCTAATGAAGTCTGTGGTGAGCTCAGCTTAACTTGATACATTTCTAACTCATATGTTCATATTTGCATAGTATACTTTTCAGTTCTGTGCTTCTTTAGCTGATGCTGTTCTTTAAGAGCCTGTGTATATGTACATTTGTGGCAAACTCATAGTTATTGTTTTACCAGCTGTTCTGCAGGTGCAGTTAACTTGGTTAGCCCATATGTATGCATTGATGATCCAGATTAACTGGATTGTGTCTTAATGAATCTGAGTTTGTTGATTTGCTTGAGCATGGCCTTGGGCAAATCGCAATCAAAGTTACTTGGCAGCTGCATAAATTGCAAGATTATAAAAAGAAAATATGAATTTTTTGCAGAAGAACACATCTCACTGAGTACGTTGATGCGAAGACCTCAGTGTAATTCAAATCTGCCTACTGCTGTTTTGGGTTGTTAAGATTCCATGATGATTCATAGGTTAGCCTAGTAAGGCCAGTTCCACACCATGAAGTGTCTTTCAGTTATGAAAACCATGTTTCATGATGATTCTGTGCAAGTTCTTTTGGATATATAGGACTCTCCTACACCACAACTTCAGTTAGCTTCTAGCCTTATAATCTCGTAGGATTCCTTGTATTTACCATTTTTCCCTCCCTCAGTATTTATGTCCACCATTCTATGGATGTCTTTATATGACATGGGGGCTTAGGGTATTCCAGCTGGACAAGATCTGGAAGCAGCTAGATACGTTAATGTGTTCACCGTCCACTGATGTTTAACTTTTGCGGTCTTTTAGGATTTTCCCATTTTTAGCCAATGCAGGTTACTTGTATTTTTCCATTGGAATTTTGGACTTGTTTCAGACCATTTGAATATTCAGAAAAATTTTGTGTGCTTGCTTGTGGAATTTTTGCTGGTTCTCCTTTTTCCATTTAGGTTAAGGGTTTCAAGCTTTTTGATTGAATGTTTTTACTGGCTGATACAGTAGTAATTTCTATTCTTTTTCAGATTTTGGGTTAGCATGTTGGTCAGTTTTAACTATGAACAAGTCATGCTTAGGTTTTATTCATTTCATTTTTTAGTATAAGAGCTACTGGTTATAAAAACTAGTTATTTTTACAGCTCAGATAGTTGTTATCCCTGTCACCCTTTGATGATACCCAGATATTTTCAAAGCATACTTTCCATTAATAGATGTTTGTAGGAATCATGTTTTATTCTTTCAGTAACACAAGTTTTGTAGTTGAGATGTTTTCTAATGATATTGTATGATATTCATTTTGATCATTAGTATTTTTATTTCCATTTTTTAATTATACTTCAAACTTTTGATCCATCTTTTACTTTTGCCACAGCTCAAAGCACTCTAAAGAAATAATTTTCCTTATATTTTTACCTACTTAATTTTATATAAGTAGTTTTTGATACAATACAGGTTTCACTCTTTGGGGAAAAATAAGGTTAGTGTCTTAGCTAATTTTTTTTTACAAGCTTTTAAGTTTAACCAGCTTCATCTAGAAGTAATTCAAACAGCATCTTACTGTTTTGTTTCAGCAATTACTGTCTGCCAGCAGCCATCTTGGGCTAATTATAAATGTTATTGCCAATGTTTTCAACTTCCTGTTCTGACCTTCCTCTCAGTCAAGCCAACGCCTTACTGCTGATAGGGACATCATTCCGTTCTGTCAAGCATTGTTTCTTATGTTTTCTTCTTCTTCAGAAAATGCTATAGTAAGACAGGAAGGGTTGAAAAAGCTAATATTTAATGTGAATTTGTGAGAATTTTTAAGGGCCCTATGTGGCTGTTGGCAACACAAGGGTGGGCCGATTTGATAACTGTTTCTTTCCCATCACCTTGAAGCTTTGGAGCTTTCTACCATCTCATGTCTTTCCCAGTATCTTTGACCTGGCACTTTTTAAAAGACAGGTTCTTCACTTCCTCCAACATTTGTAAATACTTCTTGTCTTTTCTTTTTACCTTTCATTAACCTCTTTTTATTTCAATTAAGGCCCGGTCTTATGTGGACTTTTGTCCGAGACTGGAGCCTCCAACATAGAAAATATGTTTAGGGGCACCATGTTGGTAATTAGCTTGTCTCTCCATCTGTCTGTCTGTACATCTATATATTGGTCATCCATGGTTTAGTTTCCACAAGACAACTTCAAAACCTATGGTCCAATTCTAGTAAAATTTGGGAAAAACAAAGAGTGCTATTGATTGGGGTCAAAGGTCAAGAACTGTGCAGCCAAAACATGGACATGGGATGAGTCATAAAGGTCAAGCATCCAGGCTGTGGAAATGAATTATTTGAGAGTAGATGTTGTATAACTAGATGGAGTGAGGGTATGTATGAGAGATTTGGCATGGCAGGGGATGAAAAGGGAATGAATTGTGGTGTGGTAGTGTGGGTGAAACATAATACTTTGAGATGATTTGGGCATGTGGAAACAATGCAAGATGGGAAGTTTACAAGGAAAGTATATAATAGTATGATTAAAAGGGTTAGGGTGACAGGAAGACCACCTGTGACATGGGGAAAGAGAGTGGAAGAGTACTGGAGGAAGGGAAATGGGGAACAATGCATGTAATGGTGTATGCAAGTGGAGACATGTAAGGGCAAGGATACATGGAGACTCTTTAGCCATGGCCACCCCCTTGATGGGAGTTCCCAGAGGGAACAGGCATCAGAGATACAGATAGTTAGATAGGTCAAGATCACTACTGCACTTTGAGTTGACTTCAGAGATGATTTTGTGTCTGTACAGTGATTAGGGCTCTGCAAAACAAAGTTTCTGGGTGTCTTATTGTAATCAGCTTTTCCATCTGTCTGTCTGTTTGCAGCTTAGTTTCTACAGGATTACAGCAAAACCTATAATCTTATTTAATCAAGGTTTGTTGTGAAGATACTTTGGAGGAAAGCAAAGAGTGCTTAAGATTTGGGGCTTAAAAGCTCAGAGGTCAAGGTCACTGCTGCACTTGACATATATTTGGAGGTAATTTTGTTCCTGCACAATAATTTGAGTTCAGTAGTGTGGACTTTATCAACATATAGAGTAACTGAATCTCTGAGGACAGCAAAAGTCCTTATTAATTTTGTTTCGACACAGTAACCTTATTTATGTCATACCAAGGGTGTGGGCATGGGAGGTGATTTATTTGCTCTTTGCACATGACATGTCTCTGGTGGCAGACTCCAGAGAGAATCTCCAGAAGTTACTGACAGAGTTTGGGAGAGTGTGAGAAAGGAGAAAGTTAAGAATGTATGTGAATAAAAAAAGGTGATAAGGTGCAGCAGGGAAATGACACAGGATGGTTTGAGAGTAAGTCTGAATGGGAAGGACTTAGTGGAAGTGGAATGCTTTAGGTATGTGGGAGTGGAATTAGCATCAGATAAAGTCATAGGGGCTGAGGTGAGTCATAAGGTGGTAGAGGGGGGGCTAAAGTCTTCGTTGCATTGAGGAATATGTAGAGGTAGATATTATTGTCTGTTATGGCAAAGATAGGTATGTCTGTAGGTATAGTAAACCGGACACTGTTATATAGATGTGATTCTTGGACCTTGGAGGCAAAAGAACAGAAGTGTTGGACATTTTAGAAATGAACTACCTGAGGACAATATGTGATGTTAAGTGGGTTGATCATGTAAGGAATGACAGAGAGAGATGTGGTAATAAGCACAGTATGATTGAAAGAGCAGACCAGGAAGTGCTGAACT
>JAUTYZ010201996.1:0-10615 GCA_032273725.1 Panulirus interruptus
TTACATAGGGGTTCCCTTAGGGGTCAATGTCTGTTTTCCGGCATTTTCTGAGGTCCGGCAGTGGTCAGGTCCCAAGGTTGATGGATTACAGAGGTTCAACCTGTATCACAATAATCAGGTTTGGGTTTTCAATCTTGACAATGAATGCTTCTACTTCATCATTTGAGAAGTTCAGGTGTTATAAGTGTATCTACTATATGCAGGGTAACTCCACATAATCTTCTAGTCCTGTCGCATCTGTACAAGTTGTAATTTGGGATCTACACCTCACTACTCATTTGGTCTTTTATGTGTGTTTTAGTGAAGGCTGCAAATACTGCACTTGACTTGTTTAGCAAGCCACTTATAAATGGGATTTTATTTGTTCTATGTGATTTCTGTCCCTGAAAGTTGGCATACATGAAGGACGTTGCATGGATCATCTATGTATTGTTTTGGGGAGTTAATATGCCCTGTTCTGCTGAATTTGGCCCCCTGTGTGGCAGTAATTACAAAGATTAAAAAAAATCAATTAGCATATTTAGTAATGAAAATGAATAAGGTACCCTCTCCTGATGTTGACAATGTAGGATTCAGCTTAATATGGCTGTTCTTTCACCATCAACGTGTGTATTTTCAAGCTTATGCAGCTCTCTCTGCACTGCTACATGCACAATGTAGCAGCAGGATATCTTGCTTCCACCCATAATTTTCTTGTGAAAGTGTAGTAATAGCTTTATATGGATAACTGTTTTTACATAATACAAAAATATTCATGTGGAGTATTGATGAAGATACTTATAATTTACTCAATGTATTTGAACACAGTGCTGCATTCGGGAAAGCAAATGCCAGACGACCATTCCACAGCACTAAATTCATCTATTCATAAATCTTGAAAAGACATGAACTTTGTCTGGAATTTTGTGTATATGCACACACTGTATATGTTCAAGAATTGGTCGGATTTTCTGCAACTTACTACCTCCTCAAGCAAGCTTTTTCTTGTCAACAAAGTGAATAACTCGCTGTTGAAGAAAGCAGTTATGAGGCATTAGCTTTCCAAAAATCTACATATCATACCTATCACCCATTGTCCAATAGATCTTCATTCTGTTTCTTTTTACAAGTGACAAGAATCATTACACAGAGGGGAAGATGGGTCTCATCCTTGGTTGTGTTAGTCCTGTTAGCCAGTCTACAGTGAGGTGAAAATGGAGGATATGTTTCCCTGAGATACTGATATCTGTTTTCTCCTTAATCTTTTCCATTATGTCTGTATTAGTAAACTCTAGAAAAAATAAAGTTCCCTTGACCAAGCATCTTCTACTCCTGAATTTGAGGAATCAAACACAAGGACTGGCATAAATTGCATAACCTATCAGCCCCATATACAGCCACCCATTCCATTCCCATCACTTGCACACTGTGTTCGTTTTGGTGGCAATGTGCGTAGATCATGTCTGCCCTCACCGTCTCCCTCAGAGTCACTATGCCTCTCATCTTTACTAAATAGACATTCATCTTCTCTTATTAATGTACTTAGTTGATCTGAGTCATATCCAACAAGAATATCAGCATACTGTGTAAGGTTGGGATGGTATAGGGGCAGCCTGCTGCTGAACTGCCCTATCTGCCATTATCAGGCATACTGACTCATACAATTTGAGAAAATGTCCATATCTTATGGCAACATTATAAATGATGTCAGTTAAGTCTTCTATCACCAATATCTGCCCACCTAGCTCCCACCCAGGAGTTTTGAAAGCAGAGATCATGTACGTACCAGCCACAGTGAACCCTTAATTTTCAGTGAATGGGTTAAAGAACTGGTCATAAGAAACTGGTTATATTGAACTTATGAAGAGCCTCAAAGGGAATGTAATTTTCTGCTGAAAATAGTTATAAAGACCCAAGGATAACCTCACAGGGAAGACAATTTCATAGCATAGCGAGTCTGGATCAACTCTATTTATTCTCCCAATCCTTCCTTGTGAACAGCTTCATTGGGAAAGGAACTTCACAGAAGATCAGAAACTGAAGCAGCTCTAATTGTATTGTACTACATACAATAGATGTCTAATGAAACTGAAAGGAAATTTACAGCAGAGCAGAAATTTTTCTAGTAATAGCAACTGGTCTAGAAAAACAATATAGTAACTATATGAGTTATATGAATGCTCTGGTTCTCTTAAATGAGAGAAGACACATATTATCTACAGTCTGTTTCATCATAAAGGAATGCAGAGAAGAACCCCTCTGCAATGCAAAAGTCAGTGTTTAAAGACAAGACCATGTGTCTTTCAGCAATTTAGTTAGTCCTCCAGACACATATGTCATTTCCAGGGCCAGTTCCCAAAAATGTCATTTTGCCATAAAAAAATGAAACTATTCATATGACCTTTTTATTATTATTTCCTTGTCAAAAGATAATAAAGCTTCCATATCTGACACTAAAATTGCTTGGAAAAAATGTTTTGTGGTTTAAATAAGACTATCAAAAAAACACGGAAAATATGTGTAAATACATTCTGCAATGTATTACATAATAACTAGCCTACATAACTACATGAAGGCCAAAAAATATTCATGAGCATAACCAATGCATTTTCAATATAGTAAGCCTTCATAAAACTCATATACATATGCACATATACTTCATCTCAGGGAAAACTGACATAACTGTGTTGGTGTGATATGGCTTGATGTCAGATAAACCAATAAACAAAGTACACAGTAAGTCCTGTGCCAGATAAGTATTCTTCAAGGCCAGACTTCTGGCCCTTACATTTCTCTACTGAACACTATGGACACTGCCACAGTTGTTATCCTGAAGTGTTGCCGATATATTTGCTCATGTAGACCAAAAATATCTAGAATCATTGGAAAAGAAAAAGCACAAAACACAAACAAAAGGTATTGATTAGGCTGATCTTATTAAGAGTATGTCATCACTGCAGCCTCCTGATACACTTTTGTAGTGCTAAAATACTATTAACCTCTTCCCTTGCCATCCTAAGTTTACTCAAGAGAACTTTTTTTTGTAAATAATTATCATTCTGAGTTAACTTGAGTCACTTATGTTCTGAAAATCATTATCCCAAGATAACTCATTTGGGGTTCCAGATGTGTTCTCTATCATTCCCAGGAGACAAGAGCATAGTAGGTGTCATTTCTCTCAATAGACGCATTAAAACCATCGGCAAACGTCAGCATGGTGAGGCATCTCTCAGAGGTGGTGCAAGTATCTGCCTTATCTTTTTGCTTTTTGACCAAAATGCTGAATGATGCTGAATATGATAATGATGACTATGAAGACAAAAAAATGATGATAATACCTCATCTAATGAGGAGAAAAGCCTTGACTTGGTAGTCCAGCACAAAATCAAAGAGAAGCATCTCTTAGAAAAGGTGCAAGTGACTAATCTATTTCATCCTTTTCACTATCTTTTCACCTTCAATAAGCCAAGTAATGATAAATATGACAGTTATGACAACTGAAACACACAATAAAGATAATACTTCAAATTTCTACAAGCTCTGGCTCAGGCAGTCCAACTAATGCTGTGGGATTGGCCATGGTAAAGTTATCTTTACCTCTTACTGTGCCAGCTCAACCATTTGCTTTTGTTGGTAATAACAACTATCACTTGTACAAATGACAAAAATCATAATATGCAGCAGTATTTCCATAGTTTCCATGTGACAGTAATGAAACTGCTTACACAATAGCTGAAAGGACAAGCAGATATGTAAAGCAAAGGTTGATGGTAGTGCCACAAGATAATGAAAGTAATAAATGGTTCCCTATCAAAATCAATGAAATAATAGGATTTATGCATTTATTTAATAATATGATATAATTCTTCTCTATCATTTCTAATATCTTTTAAATAAAGTTCATAAAGTTAGTTTCTATTTTCTACAATCATTTTTGTATTCATTGAGATAACTTGGACTAGCAGCATGTGCGTATTTCATCACATAATATTTTCTAAATTATTAACATTTCAAACAAAATATTTTGTATGCTACTTTTTCTAGCTGTATCCATTTCAAAAATGCATAAAAAATGGGTGATTTTTTGGAACATTTAAAAAAAAGTATGGGAAGATGTTTAAGCATTTACATTTCATGTCAAAAAAAAAATTATGCCTATCTGGTCTCTCATTTGCATGCCAAAAATAAAAGCAAAGGCGCCACTAGCTGACATCCACAAGAACCACACAATGCTAGCAAGCAAGTTAAAATGAATAGTTGTGGCTAGTTGTGCCCTGCCACCTTCCATGGTCTGAGTAGGTATAGATCTAGGCACGTCACTACATGGTCATTAAGTTCCTGTGATTGAGCATCTGCCAGCCTCATATGATATATAACGGTCAAAAGGGATGAATCTTCACACACATCATCATACATTAAATTATCAAAATAAACTCAAGATTAAGCATCATGAATACAGGTTGGTTAAAATCAATAATGAAATGGCCCATGTCTCTAAAAATGCCTCCTCTTTTGTAGAAAAAGAGGGCTACTGTCTTTGTTTTAAAAGATTCCTGGAAAAACAGATGTGAATTACCTTATAGCTATAATACCTGCATAGGAAGTGAGGGTAAAATCAAAGACTAAAATTCAAAGCAGGTTTTCTTTTTTTGTGAAACTTACCTATAATGGGCGTAGGAGAGGAAGTGAACCCCCCGGGTATCTTTCATGGATGCTTGCAGAGTAACATCTTCGCGTGGCACCAGCCCACTCACTCTAATGCAAACTGGTTCATCATGAAGACACGTTACTGGATCCACTGAGAACTCCACACTCTGATGAGATAATATAATAATACAATATAATAAAACAATAACTCCTCAAATACTGGACTTACTGGCAAATAAATTACCGATTATTGTAAGTATTATTTAGGAATGATTCATAAACCCAGTTAAGATGCACAAAAAACTCCTTTAGTACATCAAAAGTGCATAAACAATCTCCTTAGCAGTATCAGAGGCAAATACAGAGTGGGAAACTCTACAAAATATGAATTCTAAATATAAAAGAGGAGAGTATAATACAGCAGACTCCTAAATATCTGCATTTCAGATTTAAAGAATTCTACGTTATCTCAATGTCTGGAAACAGACTTCTCTTCTTTCTTTCTTTCTTTCATACTTCATCACCATTTCCCTCATTAGTGAGATAGTGCTAGGAACACATGAAAAAGGGCCACATTCATTCACATCCATTCTCTACCTGTCATGTGTAATGCACTGAAATCACTGCTTCCTACCCACAACCAGGTACCACAAACCTTTCCAAGGTTTATCCAGGCAGCTTCACATGCCCTGGTTCAGTTCACTGACAGTACATCGACCCCTGTATAGCATATCATTCCAATTCACTCTATCCCGTGCACACCTTTGACCTTCCTGCATGTTCAGACCCCGATTACTCAAAATCTTTTTCACTCCATCCTTCCATTTCCAATCTGGTCTACCCCTTCACCTTGTTCCGTTCACTTCTGACACATATATCCTATTTGTTAACCTTTCCTCACTCATTCTCTCCATACGTCCAAGCCATTTCAGCACACCCTCTTCAGCTCTCTCAACCACACTCTTTTTATTACGACACCTCTCTTACCCTTTTATTACTTACTTGATCAAATCACCTTGCACCACATGTCTTCAAACATTTAATATCCAACACATCCACCCTCTTCATCCATAGCCAATAGCTTACCCACCCTATGACTCATATGATCCTAAAAATTGTGATACGCACGGAAAGCCCCCTTGCAATATTTATATTGAAATCACAAAAAAATGATCTACGATTTAACCAAAAGTCTAAGATTTTATGTATAAGATTTGATTCAGCAGCAATGAAAATGCAAATAAAATAATGGACCACAAATCAAAAGGGTTATTAGATATGCATTATGAAAGGTGTTTTGAATATATGGTGTAGAAGGAAAGCAGTTAGAAGCATTGAAGAGTTTTTATCAAGTGAATAAGACATGTGTGTGAGCAGGTAGTGAGGAGGGATAATGATTCCAAGTAGGCATTGCATGGCAGGGATGCGTAATGTCACCATGGATGTTCATATATGAGGTGAGGGAAGTAAATGCAAGGGTTTGGGGAGAGGAGTAGGTCTGCAGTATGGCAAAGGTGGGGATGCTTGGGAGGTGAGTCAGTTACTCTTAGTTGATGACACAGTGCTGGTGGCAGATTCAAGTAAAATTGACAAAGAGGATGTATGTGTCTGAAGTGAAGGGAACAAGGAGAAGTGGGGGACCAGATTGGAGATGGAAAGATAACTAATACTTATCTCCTAAAAATTAAAAACTTATCATAAGAGGATAGTGCTTGGAAGGTGAAGAAATGTTGGCCTAAGCACACCCAAAAGGGAAAATGATTTGAGAATCCACTGTTGTTATAGGAGCAAATATTCTGAGGTTTACAGTCACAGATTGTGATTGCTATTTAGAGGAACAAGCAAACAGTCATGTGTAGTGTAATCATGTATATCTTTGGTATATATTCTGTGAAACTTGAATGATTGGCAAAGAAATGGCTGAACTTTGAAGAAGGAAATTGTAGGGCTAAGGTAGAAATTCTATGTTCTTTTGTGATGTCATCTTTTTCTTTTGCAGGATAGTTTCTTCTAATTTTAATACAAAATTATATGTTGGGTACCTGGGAATATATTCCCAACAGAATACAAATTTGGAATTGCAGTTTATATCACAAGTCAGTGTATGGGTGTTTCCATTTGCTATTTAGAGGGCTTTACATTACTAAAAGTTTTTTTCCTTAATTCCATGCCTCAGATATTGTTGACAAGACTGCCAATTTTGTAGCTCGTAATGGGCCTGAATTTGAGGCTCGTATCCGTCAGCATGAACAGAATAACCCCAAGTTTAACTTTCTCAATCCTGGTGACCCATACCATGCTTACTACCAACACAAGGTTAATGATTGCCGCACAAGTAAACCAGGTCAGTTGTTGATTCATTAATTACATTTGTTTCGCAGCAGCTCATATTATCCATTATGATCTTGTACCATACATATTGATTTGGTGAAATGGTGTTTTATTGTAAGTAACACTAACATTTCTTGTTTGTTGAATGGCATATTATCATTTTAGCTTTTCAATAGAAAACTTATTAGTTTTCATCTAATTATTATCATGATCTCTATTGTGATCCATTCTTGTGGGAAATATTTATTTTCACTTTTTTATTTTTTATTTTTTAAGGCTTGTCGAACAGTGGTTAATGATTCATTTTTTGGTTAGGAGACAAAGACACTTCAGCTACAGCAGTTGGGCGAACACCACAGCAGTCTGCATCTCAAGTTCAGCAGCAGAAGCAGCAGGAATTACTGCGCTCTGCTGTTTTGGAAGCAACTGCACCCAAAGAACCTCCACCAGATTATGAATTTATTGCTGACCCACCATCCATCTCTGCATTTGATCTAGACGTGGTAAGTCTTTGTGTAATGAAGTGAGACCTATCATTTGATTTCCATAACAGCATGAAAATTTTTCATGTCATAAGGGGATATATGGTTATAGGTGTAAGTATGATGTGTATCACTGGTACAGGTATTTGTGTAAAGACATATACACCAAGACAGTAGTCTGCTCTAACCCTTCCAGCTGCTGCCCTGCCGCTAAGACTTTTGCTGTATGCAAAGTCTTTGAAGATCTCCTTAACTCTCTTTTCTTCAAATGCTTTATGCTAGCAGAGATGACTCAGCCATCCCCAAGGGGAGGATGAACATCTAGCTTGACTGTGGACCAACTACTGTGACCAGGATTCGTACCTATGTTGGCTCAACCCTGGTCATCCCTGGAATATGTCGCAGTGCTAACTGCTACTCAACAGAGGTCTTCTCCACAATTCTACCCTGTAATAACATAAACATTTTGAGCATAACCATAGCCTCCTGTCCGGGAAACCCTACATTGTCAACATTCAGCATCACAAAGTCTGCTTCCCCAAAGCTAGGGATATTGTATAGGTACTGTAAATATTTTTTTGGAGAGCATCTATTTCTTATCTATAGGGGTTTTGTTCACTCAGGTATGAACTACTGATCACATATCTGGGATGGTTTTTATGTTTGCCTCTGTTTTACAAAGAGTAGAATCAGAAGCCTTTTTAATTCTCCTTACATAACATCTCTAGCCATCCCATTCTGTATGCAGTGATGATGCTGCCCCCTCTCTGTTCTACAGGTATTATTTTGGCCACTGCTCTAGTAAGCAGTCCACTTGTGTCCCTGTCACCATGACTTGGAGCATAGGCATTCATCTGGCTGCTGCTTCCCACAGTTTCCTTGTGGTGATGGCCAGTCAAGGATTAACCATTATGACACTGCTTTCCTTCCTCGCATGGTTATGATATGGAATTCTCTTCCTCCTTTCAGCTTTAACTCTTCCTAGCATATCTGCCTTTAATATTTAGGTTTACAAAATCCAGCAGAGTCATTGTTAATTTCTACATTCTTTTTCTCTCTCTCTCTCTCTTTTTTTTTTTCCCCAAGGTGACCTTGATTGGGGCATGTTTTCCTGTGCCTTGTTGGTCACTATTAAGAAGAGATTTAAGAAAAAATAGATTCTTATTGATAAGCCTTTCAACATCCCACCTAAATTTGGCCACCTTGTCTGATATTTTACACCTTGTAGGCAAACTGCATAATCAGTGATTACCTATGTTAAGTAGGTTTTGATTTGGTGGCAAAGGGCTTTTCTTGGTGGTTTTAGATAAGATAAGATTAGCACAGTCTTCCAACTTACTTTGAAAGCCCATACTGTTGACATCTCGGACAGCAACAGTTAATACATAGCATTTTCTGGGGTGTGCGCCATTTATCAGGGGGTCACTTAACAACAGGCATCTAAGGTCAGTTTCTTTCTCATATGTAAATCATTATTCTTGGGATTATGTAATGTTTATTAAAGTATTCTATAATTTGCTGGTATGTTACTTCTACGAAGCTATTGGTATAAAACCAGATATACTCATTCTCAACATTCATTCCTCTTTCATTAGGATCTACCTCTTCAGACAACATTTATTCAAAAGGCTTGAGACTGTTCAAGTGATTGGATATCTTTCATGAATACTTCTTATTTATATTATTATTAGTGGATGTAAGGCAGGACAGTTGGAATGAGGTAAAATGTAGAAAAAAAAAGCATGAAAAGTGATGAATTTTAGTGTGACTTAATCCTTCTGCATGACACTAATTATTATTTGTGGTCCATGTATGAGCTTCGATGGTAGCACTAATTTGGTTACTCCGTTTGGGTAAGAGGTATCGAGAAGCCATAAGAACTATAAGAGCATTTTTCATATTATCATTTCCTTTGACTTGGTCATTGTTAAAATCATCTCGGAAGTAGATGATATTGTAGGGTTATAGTTTTTTGAGTGGTAATTTAAATTTATCTATTATCTTATTGAAGATACCATCATGCCAGTAGATTTTACCAATGATGTGCTTATAATCATGAAATTCATCTTCAAGAGAGGAGCAGCATACTTCTTCATTAGTCCAAGTTTTGGCATCATAAATATTCTGGGGGATCTGTTTCTGTAAATTGTGACACCATCCATTCCAGTCTTTTGGCACTTTGCTTACATTCTAGATATCAAAGTTATATAAATGGCAAATATTTTTAATGTAAGTCTGATATCAGAAAGTTCAGTCATCAGATGAGGGTACAGTTTCTAGACATACATAGTAAAACTGATTAAAATGCATTGATGAACTGCAGTTATTGAATCCTGGTATGGCTAATTTACTGTTACTGTAATGTTAAGATTACTTGCAATAGATGTTGCATTTAGATGGCAGACCAAGAATTGGTAATTACCTGGGCATTGTCTAGCTAAAAGATTACAGCAGGATGTGATAAAACTTTTTCCTTCCTAAAAATTTTATGCCAAGGGTGCATGACAGTGTAGCCATATTAGATCTTTTGCTACTAATATTAGCAAATTTGACCTCCAGAGTAGCACGTAAACTTATGTTCCAATGGCTAGTGGGTTTTTAGTGGTTTTATAAGTTTTTTCCATAATTGTTCACCATTTTCTATGATGGTGAGGTAGCATCAGGAGCAGACAAAAAATGGCCTCATTTGCTCACATCCAATTTCTGTCTGTGATGTGTGATGCACAGAAACCAAAGGCCCCTATCCACAGCCAAACCCCACAGACTTTTCTTTGGTTTCCCCTGATCACTTCATATGCCCTGGTTTAGCCTGTTGACAGCATGTTTCCCCTTGTATACCACATCACTCCAATATGCTCTGTCCCATGCATACCTCACACTTTCCTGCATGTTCAGGTCCTGATATTTTAAAGGATCTTTCACTCCATACTTCGACCTCCACCTTGGTTTCCCCCTTTTTTTTATGTTCCCTCCACTTCTAATATGTATGACTTCTTGTCACCCTTTCCATATATACAAACCATATCAGCACACCCTCTTCAGCTGTCTCATGCATACTGCTCTTACTACCACACCTTCCTTACCCTATCATTTCTTAATGGATGAATCCTTTTCACACCACATATATTCCTCAAACACATCTTTTCCAACATATCCCCCCTGTTGTGTAATTTGTT
>JAUTYZ010202107.1:0-10613 GCA_032273725.1 Panulirus interruptus
GACTCACTTCTGCTTTCATGGTTCCATTCGCTGCCATGTCCACTCCCAAGTATCTAAAACACTTCACTTCCTCCAATCTTACTCCATTCAAACTCATACCCCAACTAAACTGTCTCTCAATCCTGCTGATCTTAATAACCTTGCTTTTCTTCACATTTTCTCTCAATGTCCTCCTTTCACACACTCTTCCAAACACAGTCACCATCTGTGGTTTCTCATTCGAATCTGCCATCAGCAAACAACAACGAACTTCCCAGGCCCTCTCATCCCCTACAGACTATATACTTACCTCTCACTCCAAGACTTTCACATTTACCTCCCTCACCATCTCATCCATAAACAAATTAAACAGCTATGGTGATATCACACACCCCTACCACAGACTACTGACCTTCAATTGGAACCATTCACTCTCCTCTCTTCCAATTCAAACACACTTTACACCCTTGATAAAAACTTCTCACTGCTTCTAGTTGCTTTCCTCCCACACCATATATTCTTAAGACCTTTCACAAAGCATCTCTATCAACCTTTTCATACACCTTTTCCACATCCATAATTGCCACATAAAAATCCATCTATTTCTCTAAGTATTTCTCACACATATTCTTTAAAGCAAACACCTGATCCACACATCCTCTACTACTTCTAAAACCATACTGTTCCTCCCCAATCTGATACTCTGTATATTTCTTCACCCACTCAATCACTACTCTCCCCTACAACTTGCCAGGTACATAGAACAAACTTATACCTCTGTAACCTCAACACTCACCTTTATCCCCCTTGCCTTTATACAATGGTACTATGCATGAATTCTGCCAATCCTTCGGCACCTCACTATGATCCATACATACACTGAAAACCCTGACTAAACAATAAAAAACACAGTCGCCCACTTTCTAAAAAAAATTTGACTAAAATATCATCAACTCTAACTGCGTTACTGTATTTCATCTTACATAAGGTTTTCACCTCTTCTCTCTTCACCAAACAACTCTCCATGACTCTCTCACTTCGCATACCTCCCTGACCCAAACACCGTACATCTGCCACCCAATCATCAAACACATTCAACAGTCCTTCAAATTACTCACTCCATCTCCTTCTCACTTCATCATTACCTGTTACCACTTCCCCCTTTGCCCCTTTCATCGATGTTCCCATTTGTTCTCTTGTTTTTTGCAAATTATTTACCTCCTTCAAAAGCATCTTCTTGTTCTCCCTTAGATTTACTGATACTCGCTCACCCCAACTCTCATGTCATCTTTTTCAACCCATACACCTTCCTTTTGACCTCCTGCCACTTTCTCTTAAACATTTCCCAATAATTTGTACTCCTTCCCTGTAAGTACTGCCCAAATGCCTCGCCTCTCTTTTCTCTTTCATAAGCATCTTTATTTCTTCATGCCACCACTCACTACCCTTTCTAATTTAATCCCACCTTTCACATGCCAAGCACATCTCTTGCACATGCCATCACTGCTTCCCTGAATACCTCCCATTCCTCACCCACTCATCAAGATTCATTCACTCTCACCTTTTGCCATTCTACACTCAATCTCGCTAGGTATGTCTTCGCACAAGTCTCTTTTCCAAGCCCACGTACTCTCACCACTCTTTTCTCAACAATAATGTTTCCTCTTTTCCAAAAACCTCTACAAATCTTCATCCTTGCCTCCACAAGGCAGTGATCATACGTCTTACCAGCTGCCCCTCTCAGCACATTCACATCCAAAAGTCTCTTTTACATGCCTATCAATAAATAAGTAATCCAATAATGCCCACTGACCATCTTTTCTACTCACTTACGTACTAGTAGTAGTCTTTACGGACCTAATTATGGTGATAATGATTTGGTGGATGTTGAACTGTTAACAATGAGAAAAGTTCTTTGTGTATCTGTAATCCATCGGTGGTGACACAGAACAGATGAAGACGACGGAGGAGTCAGAAAAGATCAACAAACAAGTGATAAAACTGAGTGCACTGTGATCCAAATTCAAATGCCTGTACAACTATAAATATGGTCAATCTGTACAGCGACAAATTTGAATATCAGATTATTATTTTCAACTTTTTTGGATATTTCCTATCATCTGATATGATTAAGATATTTTCTTAATTATATATGAAAATATCTGACGCGTCAGAGTTATAGATAGATAGATATATGAAAATCTTCAAACACCGTAGTCTGAAGGGGCCTACCAGGATACAATGACAATATCAAAAGGGTAAAAGATTTGAAGGATGATTGATTCCATGGCAGCTCTTTTGCAATAATGAAATCATAGCTTACAAAAGCTGTAAACATAATAGAATGAACAAATGTTCACCATTTCATTTGGGCCCCCATGAAGATCCTGATGTGGATCTGCCGATGGACTACATGAAAAGATCCTGATGTGGATCTACCCATGAACTATAAGAAAATTCAATCAATTTAAAGTATTTCATTGATACCATTAGCACATAACAACTAATACATTACCAAATATCTCAAAAATAAAATATCAATCCTCAGAATATAATGAGAATCTCACTTGAATGTGTATATGCTTGTGAGCAGAATTAAGAAGATGTAAGGGAAGGGATGAAGGAGGGTCGTGAGGAGTGCGGAGACCAAAGTGAAGGCCGTCGTGTGGACAGAATAGCCCAGGTTGACCGGAGACCTCCACCTCTACGGGCACTACTAAGTAGTCGCTGTCTGTCTCACTTGTCACTATTCTGTGAAAGGGAAAGGATGACTTGAAAAAACATTACCAATAATACTTTATATACAAAAACTATATAAAAGAAGACATAATATGAAGGTAAATTTACACAGGGTAAGGGAAACAATACTTAATCATTCAGATATGATTTCTCCAAAATTCCTCTACAGTAAATGATAACAACCTTATTCCTGGGTATGCTGCGCTATGTCTATCAGAAAAACTACTGGTTGTAGACTACCTACATCTGTAGCTGCTAAGTCAGCAGTGATGACTCTAATTAAGAAATATCAATATGAAGTATCTTGGAATAATATACAAGGAAATGGGGTGGGGGCTTTTAAATTTTACTTAACCAGGACAAGTTAATTCTCATACTGAATTAAAGCTGAAGGTACTCACTCAGGCCCTGATGTACAAGTGGGGAAGATTATGAACATCTTGGTAAAAAATACCTTCTTTTCATGCATCCTTAATGTTTTGTGTATCCAGGTCTTAAATTATTATCAGTCCCATTAACTTAATTTCTGTATGATTGTAGTCTATAAAAAGTTAAAAAAATAACTGATCTCAAAAGGAGGTAGGAATCATGCTTCTTTTAGCCTTGTTTGCCTTATCCTGCATTAGTGAGACAGAGCCATGAACAGATGAAGAATGGCCTTATTTGCTATCATCCACGATCTAGATGTAATCTATCATGTAAAATTAGAGTCCCCTATCCACAACCAAGCCCCACAGACTATTGTGTGATTTACCCTGACCACTTCATATGCTCTAGTTCAGCACACTGATAGCACATCACCCCCTGTATACATTATTCTAGTTCTCTCCATCCCATGCACACCTCACATCCACCTGCATATTCTGGGACTGATAACTCAAAGCCTCTCAATATATCCTTCCATCTCCCTCTCAGTCTTCAAAGCAGATATAACCAAACTCAAACAAGGCAAAGCAGACAATGAAGATGAGCCACAATCAATGTTAACTAATTGTAGCGAGCATCCCAGCCATAAATACAATAACTCAAGTGTCATACAGACCACCAAAAACCAAGCTAAATTACTTAAAAAAGAGTATTACCAAAAGATGAAAATATTGACGGAATAGAGAAACTGGATCTGATAATTACATAGATGGACGACTTAAACATCCATTTTACTGAATGGCATGAAGGAGGGGTAAATTAGGAATGTAGATACAAGGAAATGAATAATGGATCAGAAGATGAAATAGTACCTTGTATAAATACACCAAAAACCAACACGAGGGAAGACCACAATTGATTTTATCTTTACAAATGACATGACCCTGTTTTCACACATTGAAGTGGATAATACAGGCTCATCAGATCACAATATTATAGAAATCACTATATCATAAAGTATGGAAATACAGGAAAGTGAACAAGATATAACAAATATGGAGATTGAGTGAAATGAATATTCATTTACTGCAAATCAGACTGGAGAGCAATAACTAAAAGATTCTAAAGACACACTGAAACGAGATCTTCAAGGACAACAACCTAACAACAAAGATGACAATATGATGTAAGATAATGGGAAAAATAACAAGAGGGCTAATACCAAGCAAAATGAAAGACAGTAAAAACTGGAAGATATGAAAGGATGGAAAACAGTGGATGAATATATGAAAAAGATGGAAAAAGAAGAAAAAAAAAGGTCAGCAACAAGCAAATCAAAAATCAAAGAATTCAATGAGAAAATAGAAGACACATGGAAATTTGGAAATCCCAAAGAAGACAACAGAAAATGAATGAAAAGAAAGCTAACGAAACGCAGAAAGGAACCCAAAATTACTGTTCACATACATGAACAGATCGGACCATTGAAAGTGGGAGAAAAGTATGAAAAAGACACAAAGGAAATATGCAGGATGTTATCAGTGCATATCAGTTTTCAGCTCAAAATGAAACAAGATGTTAACATTCAACTTGTTTAACCCCCATGAAGATATCATACTCATAGATATTGCGATACTGGAAGATATAATCAGAGCGATTGATCAGCTCTGAGAAAATCTGACTCTGCTTTGTGTTTGTAATGTTTAAGCAATGGGTGGTGTCCAGAGCGCAGACGGAAAAAATTAACTATTATATGTCTGGGGAGTGTTTATCTGGCAGCGTGGCAATTAAAATGGGTTGAGAGGAGAGTTTTAAAGTACTTATTGGTCATTTTGGTGTGTATATGTTTAGTCATTTTTGTGTCTGTTGAGGGGAAAGGAGGGGAGTGTCAGAGAGTAAAGGTTTCTATGTATGAGACAGGGGTCAGTTTTTATTTCAACATGAAGGTTAGTGGATAATTATGGAGTGGCTGGATGAGAAAGGTCTAGCGCTATTGCAAAGAACTGAGTGCCAAGCACACTGAAGCAGGACTGTGCTGGAAGAATCTTTTGTTTCAATGTATAGATGTAGAAAAGATAAAAGGCATCACACATAGCTATGTAATATAATGTGCTGCCACACCGTGCTAAACATTTCTGATACTACCACTTTAGAAAACAATACAGGAAATGGACATGGGGTCTTGATTTATGGAAACTAAAATTATGACTATGAGAATTTCACTAGCTTATTGGAAACTTTACATACAGTTTCTCCTAGAGTGAAGAAGATATTCTTTGAGAACAAAAATTAACAACATTCCTCTCTATATCTTATATCTGAATATTATCTAATGTACCTGACATATGCTGTGTGATTATTTTCTCTGCGAGCAACAAAATTGGCTCTCATTAGTGCCCGTGTGTGGTAGGGCGGGATGTTCCATACATTCTTTTGGCCTTCTTGCGTACCTGACAGCAGCTCTAAGTGGAGATCTCCCCCAGTGCTATACATCTCTGTGATCTAAAAGGAAGAGAGTAGAAAAATCATCATACTATGATATGAAACATTCACTAAAAATCATCCCATAAAAAAAATCAAACACCAAGTAAGTCAATGCACATATCATGTGTGTGACAATGAATCTTACCTTTTGAAGGATAGTCCTATATAATATATATGTTTCAGTATTTCAATATTACTTTTTCTAAACCAGTTAGCTTTTCCTGCCTTGATGAAATAGGATCAGGAACAGAGCTTGTACAGAATCAGTCTACATGTCAAACATCATAATTTGAGTCTACCATCCACAGCCAAGTTCACAAACTACTCTACTGTTTACCTTCAGTGCCTCACAACCAAACAGTGAAGTGTGGCTTGTGGGCCTTAGAACTTCTGCAAAACAAAGCCCTTCAAAAAGCTAAGTAGCTCTCCCTCCTTTTTTACAATCAACAGAAGGGAAAGAAAGTGCACAAGGAGGGCACTTCCTAAAAATAAGCAATATTATGGCCACCCAACAACTACAAAAGTTCCAAGCCAAGATGTACATAAAGCAAAAGTACAGTTCTATTTCTCTGGAAGTGTCCCAACCCTAAACAAAACCATGACCAGAAACTGGACAGGAGTCCATGTACAGTACAAGTTATGTTTGCTCAACAGGCAAAAGTTGATATCATGAAGTTAATGCCTGGTATGAGTGCCATCAGATCTTAAACAATCAAGCACTGGAACTGTGACACATTATATTTTTTCCAACCACGGTTAATGCCAGAAACATCTATGGACAAGATACCGAATCATACATCAGCTAGGAATTTAAAACATCGCCACTAAAATCTTGGGCAGTCTAGAGGCACGTCACAGCTGTCATAGTGGTATGTCACAGCCCAAGGGTTAAGCATTTTACTAGATAAAGCAGAGGAACAAAGATGGGGCTCAAATCCTAGTATAAAAAAGAAATCTCAATTTACTAATACCTAAACACAGTATGCTATTAAAAATAACCATAATGTTAATTTTTTTGATTAACTCAAAAAGTATGTAAGATCGATTTAGTGTTTTACTTACACAGCAGAGGAACAAACCCGTACTAAAATCAAAGTTTAATAATGGATATAAAAACTTTGCAAAAAGTTATGTGCAGTACATTATTAAGGACAAGCTAACATTTTTTGTCTTTAACTCAAAAACTCACTTAGTAAGCTTCACTGTTTTACTAAATTTAGAAAGCAAGGGAACAAAGCTATACAAAATTCTAGTTTAATAAAGAAGGTCTAGCTTTACCTAAAATTTAGGTACAGGATGTTATCAAGAACAACTATAACTTCTTTGTCAATAACTTAAAAATTCAGCAAGCTACATTGAAAAGTTTTACTAAATAAAGCAGAGGAACATGGCTGTACTAAAATCCTAGTTTAAGAAGGAGAGTAAGTTTGACTAAAATCTAAGCACATGATATTCCAGAGAACAACTGTAACTTTTTCACTCATTCTTCAAAAAAATATAAAACTCACTTTTTTTGTATTCCTTAAAGATGACTGACAACACAACTGTAATCTGTCTATGCTGGACAGGTGTCATGTTTACCTGTAGTAAAATCATAAATAGCATTTTCCTATGGTAAGGTTAAAAAAAAATGCTATGGTACAACTTATCATCATCACCTACCTGCAGAGAATGTGGATGTGGATTGTGCAGCTGGATTAAAGGGGAGTATGAGGAATTGAGAGGCATGCGAACCCCAACCAGTGGCCTCAATCTGTAGGGATTCCCTGTACCCACTGCTCGCACCTGTAAAGTGCAAAGGAGTCTCATGGGGATGTTTATATGGGCAGCTTCAAGACTTATACATGGGATACAGGAAGACATCAACATGAGAGCGAGAACAGCAAACTGACGTAATAACACAACATTTGACTTATAATGACAATTATTGTACATACCATTAAACAAGCTATTATCATCTAAAAAGTTCAATACATTATTCACCGTTAAGCACAAATTAAATAATTTTCAAGAATAATTAGGTGTACTGCACATCAGCAGAGACATATACGGTAAGTTATTATTTGCACATTACATCACACAAGGAGAGACACATACCCCGTATTTGTAGGTGCCTATGGAGGTGTGTATGAAGATAGTGTTTTCTATGAGGCCTTCCTCCCTCCCTAAGAACACCACATCGAAAGAGGTGTTCCCACCCGGTAACACTACCTAGAAGGCGATAATAAATATTAGCTAATATACAATGTGGTAAATATAATACATAATTCCAGTTATGACTCATAACTGTATTGTCAAAAGTACACTCTGTCCCTGATGTAACAGGCACAGAACAAGAGAAATCAAACAATAATTGGTGGGAGAAAAATCTGGAAGAAGGGATGTAGGACTCAATCACAAGCAAAATAACCTTTGCTCTATATTCATCTCAGCTGAAGGCATACCATTCAGCATAGCAGTACCTGGTCCAAGTACTGAAGCTCCACAGAGATGACTGCTGACCTCTTCCATAATGTCAGAGTTGTCATTTTAAGGGGAGATAAAGGGTGGGTAAGCCCAACTGGAAGTAATGGAGATAAAAATATCAATATAAAACCCTAAGGAAACAGAAATAATGTATGTATAGTAAGAGGGTTCAGAATGGTAAAAAAAAGAGTGGTCATGATGGTTAGGAACTGGTGTTGGGTTTTTAAAATGAAAGACAAACCTACTACTCCAAAAGCATGATTCAAAGCAGAGCCTTATCAATCCTAGTTGTGTACATTAAAAATCCCAAAAACAGCTTTCAGCATGTGGCTATGAAGAAAGAAAAACTTTGTGGCAGAGGGTCATATATATGAAGTTATACAAGGAGAACCTGGGTAGGGGGGGAAGATCATATGCATAGGAGAAATGCAAATATATAGAGGGTTTACACTCCATCAATTTAAGTCTGTGTTTTAGATCACTGCCAAAAGTTTTGGTAAATGAGAGTCAGTGAAGGCTGTGAACATTCTCTGAACATTTCCCATCTCAGCAATTTCACCTCCCTTGACAAAGAACAACAGCTTTCTATCCTGGAGAGAATAATAAGTGCTTTGACAAGCATCATCCTTTACTTTGCTTTCACCATTTTAAAGGACTAGAATCAATACAATAACTTCCAATAAATATAATCAAGTAGTGTTGCTCTGATGTGCTAGCAGTGAATTAGTCATCTGATAATTACTGCCAAATCAGTCACACTCCTCTTCTATGACTTAATGATGTTTGTAAGGGTCCAATATCCTCTATGGGTTTTCATTTTATTAACTTCAGAGTATAGCAAATGAAGCATTCTCCTGTTTAAAAGTATGCTATCATCAGTGTCCAAATCCAAAACTTGATATATATAAACTCAATCTATTAAACAGATGAAATTTTCATTGTCATTTTGTCAGCTAGTGTCACACAGCTACAATCTATTTTCATCTATATCATTAATGAAAGTGAATTACATCAAATGTGTATAAAAAGTTATTTGGGAAGAGCTTTTCTTTTTACTGTTTGTTTTGTTATTCCCCATAAAATTTGGCATTTCACTGTCAACAAAAAAATTTAATAAATAAGCCTTTTGTTTTTAGATGGTCATAAAGTCTGGGTACGAGGATTTCTTCCTAGCTAATGGAGTGTTAACTAAAACAGCTGGTATCTGGGACATTCCTGTTTACATGTCACTGGATTTGGAATCGATTACTGTACCTGTAACTTCTTTGGGGAAAAAAAGTAGTGTTATGCCAAAAATTGGCAATTAAAGTAAAGGACTGATCTAATGAGATGTGAAACCCAACTTTGAGGATTCTTGTAACCAAGAATAAAAAAATGTACATCATTAGACCTGTTGGAGCAAACTTCATATTACGAGAAGAGAAAAGATGATGATTCTGGGAAGACTAATCTATCACTGTTATAAGTAGCAGCCACAGCTATTAAAATAACATGAAATGTGCTTGTACAACTGACCTTATCTTGGAAAAATGTGCAGTGGAAGTGGAGTGTGTTCCCCGATAACGAATGGAGCTGCACACTATTTTCTGGGCTGCTGTTCTGCACTACAACTTTCCTCATCAGGGGCATCCCTGTTGGGCTTTAAAAATACAAAATTATCCTCAATTACTTACCACATTAATCATCAAATACTTGTTTACAGTTTCCTATTACGATGATGCGTTAACCTAGAAAAGAAATTTAGCTTAGCCTGGGCCTCTGTATGACTAAGGTAAACATATCTGCTAATACCAGAGTTAACTTTACTTTATTCTACCTGTATGTAATGCATTATGAATGCACTGCCATCTTTGCTACGTAATCCCAAACTTAATAATAGTAAGGAAAAAACCCAAGACAAGCTGATTGAAAAGGGTATGACATTTATTGGCATAATCTTTTTAAAACATACTCTGCAATAAAAATTATGTCTTTTCCAGACAATGTTTCAGATCATTTAGAGATGGGTTGTTTATGTCTGTGAATATGAGGCACATCAGAACATATCTTTAACTGATTAATGATTAAGACTAAAATGGAAAACAACTTGGCACTCAAAAGAGGCTAAACATCTTCAGCTCATTTGAACAGAATCAGAGTGCAATTTTAAATGGTACAATGGGATCAAATATCTAGGAAAACAATTTGGGTAAAACTATTTACACAACAATGGTTCTCTGAAATGACCAAACCATTATAAAAGGCATTAATATGTATCTTGTCAACCTAGGATAATTAAAAGAACAAAATATCAAATCCACTGTCAAGGAGACAATTTAGCTCAAACTTACTTCACCAAATGCTCAGTCTCATGAAATGTACTGGGGTTTATCTAGCTAACTATAATGTGTATACCATGAATTTTACTGAAAAGGGGGTGACAAATATTTCATGCCATAGCAAGCGATTCGACTTATAAACTGTCCCAGGCTAACTTCCAAACTTGACCCCCTTGCCCTACGGCGCAATGTTGGTTCACTTTCCCTCTTCTATAGGTATTACTTTGGTTTTTGCTCCCGAGAGCTGGCTGCTTGTGTGCC
>JAUTYZ010202218.1:0-10613 GCA_032273725.1 Panulirus interruptus
CCCTTGAGTTTTCATTTGTGAAACAAGTTAGATTTTGGATTTTTGTTTTTGAAAAGGTCTTTGCGATTCCATGAATCGCAGGTCGTAAATCTATATTTTTCTCTTTGTGAAACGTGGGTTGGAAGGCTTGACATTGGCGCAAGACCGTAGATTTTTGTTACTGTTTGTAGAATATGGCGCATATGTCTGTGTTGTTTTTTGTTTGTGAATCGTGTTTGATTTTTGACCAAAGATTTTGACTGGGATGCAAATCCGGTCACATTCTTTTATGAACTATTAATTCTTTATACAATTTTTGTCCATGAAACATGGATGAAAATATGTAAACTGTTTACGAAACGTGTATTATAAGTTTGGTGACTCATTAGTTTAACAAGAATCATGTCCATTGTTGTTTTCGATTTGGTTTTCTGAGATTCTGCGTCGAAAAGGAGAAATAAAACACAAGGGAATATTTATTCTTGATATGTAAGACACATCGGTCCAATCTTTGTTAAGATCATGGATGGCCCTGTTAGCGAGAGGCATTTCCCTGAAAATGGACGCCAGTGGCGCTACTCTGCGCAAAGTCTTACGAGCAATTCGGCAGTCTAGGCCTGTCGCAGCTGGAGTGCTTTAACCTACCGGACCGATGTTGCTGTTATTTAATAGTCTACCAACTAGAGGAAGGATGAACAGTTGGGTGAGCTGTGGGCCGTCCGCCCGCGCCGTGAATCGAACCTGGGTCACTGGACTGGGTCAGAATACACACATCTTAAAACATATTATTAATATGACGCCTTGGTTGTTTGATTTTACCATTGCTACTGCTGTTTCCATTGTCTGAAATTACCATTTAGTAGTCGATAGCCATTAAATCCAACTGCAATAGTAATAAACACTTAACTAGCAAAATCAGATGAGCCATGGAATACGAAAAGAAATAGGTACTTCTTTCGAGCATTCGCTAATGCTCCAACATTAAAATATTTGTAGCTCTGCCATCTCATTATCAAATGATATATTATATTATGATTTGCAAATTACAATATGATTTAAATTTTCCTGTAAGTGGAGAATGTAGTTCACTACCACCAGAAGGCGTTTAAGAGGTAACATATCTTCTAGATAATCTTAGAAAAAGGTTGTAGGAATAATATGTAATAAGTCTGGGACTGTAATGGGGTAAAGCAACCTTTCTCACACCTTTATCAATGTAAATTAATGGCGTGAAGTTTGTAAGCAGGGAAAATTTAAGAGCTGTAATGAAACCAGGTTCAATTTTCTTGATTGTATTAGGACACTGGGCACAAAATACTTAAAATTCTACCTATCATCTTCATGGAGGGGTTAAATCTAAAGTAATAAATGTAACTTAGTCATGGGAAGAGGTTAGATCGTAAGTAATTAATATAATTCAGTCATGGAATGTGAGGAGTGTTGGTCGGTTGTGGAGCGGGACCAGCAGCAGGAGGCAGGCGGCCGCCAGGGCAGCACGACATCCACCTTGCATCATCAATTAAAATACAATTCTGATGAAATGCATAGGTCGTGAGAGGGTAAATTTCTCAGCGAGGTCATTTCACCTCATTATCCAGTTCTTGGGTGTGTGATATTTCTCATAATATGGAGGAAATACTCATAAAAATACTTGTCACTCATGTTCCTCAGTTTCTAATTTCCAAAACATAGCAGGTTTTCCTGACAAGACGCTCCCTCTTGGAACTGTGCCTCCTGGGCTCCTTTTTCCCCCCCTTAATATCTCGTCAGTTTCGTGCATGAATGATGGCGTAATTGGGGGAATTTTGGACCATTGTAACAGTACAAAGTGTGTGGCTAGTGGGGGCGTATGGTGGATGGAGGTGTTGGTGCATTGTTGCAGATCAACAAGTAAGTTTTCATCTTTTTACCCTTCTGGGCGGGGGGAATTGTATCATTTTTTGTGTCAGCTTTGTGAGATGGGGCTTCCACGAGACCTATGGGTAAATTTTAATGGGATTTTTTGACTAGGGGTATTATAGAAGTGAGTGATGGAGGTGGAAGAAAAATCTTATTAATGGCCACACATTACGTGGTAGGGGATGAGATGTAATGTTTTTTTTTATTTAATATCCTTTTTACACCTTTATTAGGGGAACAATCAGCTTAACCGATGGGAAAAACTGTTGAATCATGGAGATTCTTATAAACTTTGTTCCTCTTGAGAAGACGAATCGGAAGGGATTCATTTGCCATACTTTTGCCGACAGAGTTCCACTTTTGGGGTAATTATGGACTTGGAGTTCATGCATATCAATTTACTTCTTATATTATGTAAATTTAGACTTAAGTGATATAGACTAGGGTAAGATGAATTAGAGAATTGTTTTTCATTTTACCGGTTTAGATAATTTATGTGGAGAGGAGTATCATGGAAAAGGATGTCGTGAGAGAAGGTGAAATGAAATACGGCTAGAAATCAGCAGAACCTCTTAAAACCTCACCTAATGTCCTCTAGCACCTTAAATATATTTAATTTTGATTTTATTTGATAAAAATGTGAATGTAATAATGTTATTTGTATTCATTTGCTTCTCGGATTGTTCACTGACTGCGTCTGCTTTGTTTCCTGTCTCCTCCCACGTGCAACTAATGTGTCAGAAGGAAGATGATGATTGTCGTTTGTATGATATTGAAGGTAAATCTCAGCGCTGAGGTGAAGTTCGGAGAGGTTGTCATTGGTTCACATGATTTCTAGTGGTGTATCTTTTTTTTTTTACTCACCCTACATTTACCAGATCATCATAGCCGGTCTCACCATCACATAGTGTTCTTCATGGAAATAAAGAAATGCTTCGAATCATACTCCCCTGATCTAAATCATGCCTACTAAGTATAAGGAGTTTATTGATATGCTCTTCATCCAAATCCATAAGGTATTTCTGTGGTGCCCCTAAATTATAACTTGACTCGTATGTCGCCTCATTGGCAGTTGGGGAACCTTTACTGTAACCATATGGCACTGACATCATTGGATATTGAGTGATTATTTTTTCCTATGAGCAGCTATTTCATATTTACAAAGGTTTTACTCACCCCAGTATGGAGTGCTGCCTGTATGTTTGGATGGTTCTTTCTCTATATCTTTATTAGCCATAGTGGAATCAAAACCCCTCCCATCTCATTAATTTAAGTATTATCAACTCTCTCCAGCCATCCCTTTCTGTCTGCCATGATGTTGTTGACCTCTCCCTGTTCTACAGGTATTATATCAACCACTGCTCTCATGAGCTGTGTTCCTGCCACTAAGGCTCGGACCTGTGGCATGCACACTAACCATACAAAGATTGATCATAGAGATACCTCCTTTTCCTCAAATAGCAAAATTCTTTTTCTTTCCATGCTTTCTTTTCACTTGAGATGGCCGTAATTGGGTTATGTTTTACCAGTGCCTAGCCATTCACTAAAAAGAGGAGAATAAAAAGGCCTGAGGCACAGACTCTAGTGAGTAAGGAGTAGTGTGGGTTGCTGTATGGCTGTTTGATCAAAGTGAATGAGTATTACAGATATTATGGAAGTCAAAATTGACAAAAACCTAATGGGTCTCAGGGGGATGAAATGGTGGTCTAACTCCCCACACCTCACCCAGTGAGCAAGTGCTTTTTCTGATGTGTTTAGTTCTGCCTCCAATTGAGAAATGTTTCTTCATATTTCAAAAAAATTAATTTCATTTAGTTTTTTGCCTAATGCAGATCGTCCTAATTTTTTCATTACACATAATTCCTTGTACTTTGTTGCATACACAGATTGGCCGCTAAAAGGTTCCACTGCCGAGCTTGCACTTTCATTGCTGTGTAAACAAGGTATTAGTTATTGGAATGTAAATGAAATGCAGGTCCAAAAGTATATAAAATTTCTTTTCAGGATTGCAGACAATATTTCCCTTCAAGTGCTCACCTTACTCACAGGACAGATATGGAAGTTGCTCAGCAAGAAATGTAGGTGGAAAGGTATCAGACCAGGTTATTTCGTAGGACCTTTATTCTTCCACATCTCTACTAAATCCTGGGTTACTGTATTTGTACCAACAGTACATACACAGTATGTCTGTAGAAATAGCTTGCATAGTCTTTGATACAAGTCATACAGGTTGAACAAGCAAGCTCACTTATACCTTACCAAACTGCACCCGAAGTATGCTTTGATGACATAATAGTTGTTGATTTTTCACATGCTGGTGCTGTTGTAGGTTTTTGACTCACCATCTGCTTGTATGGATGTTTTTTTGTGTATTTTTAAACACTTGGTGTAGCATTACCTAAGTTGACAGTTCACTGTGCCCAAATAATGTATTGAAGCTCCAGTTGTATGTTGTTGCTTCGTTCTTGCCTTTATATGTTCAAAGCTTTATTGTATTGTAGAAAATACACTAAATGTCCATTATCCTAAGAGACTATTCACTATTTTTTAGCATTTTCATAAGTGAAAAGCAATCAATTCGTTTACTTATTTCAGCCAGTGCAAGTGCACTGTGATTTAAAATTCGTAGAATTAATACAGTTCTAGCAACAAAGTACTAGTCTTGACTTCTTACTTAGATCATATTATGTTTGTGAAAATGGTGAAAAATTTTAATAGCCCTCTTAGTAAAAGGTTTTCTAATTATTACAGTTTTTTAAACAACAGTCACTGTTCTTTAAGTGTGGGAGCATCTTATTTGATAGAAAGAGGGAGTGAAAGATAAGAAAAATTTTACCATGTATATATATATTTTTTATTTTTTATTTTTCTTTTTTGACTTGCTCACCCATGATAAGTACCTGCATGTACTTAGGGTATTTTTCTTAAAAGTTATCTTTTAAACAGCACATTCATCCGAATTTCATAGTGTACGAATACAGTAGACTTGATTATCTGCAATTGAGATATCTATAATAATGTGTTACCTGCTTTAATTGGAAATGGGCAAAATTTACAACCAACTAATTGAAAAAAAGAGTTATACTCTAAAAATTCCACAAGTACAAATAATAATGTGTTGTCTTTGAGCACTTCACATTTATTAGATACCATCGATTTATCCTTGTATATGTGATATCTTTTGATAGCAACTATTTTGATATCAGCAGCATGAAATACGATGATTGGGAATATCAGAAGAGTTTAGAAATTTGATGATTGGGAAGAAAGAATCTCTAGTATATGGAAAACTTTATTTTCTTCTGTGGCTTTGGTCCCTGCATTTGCAAATAATTGCAAGTCTGCTATGTTTAGAACTAACTTTGTCAATTAATTTTTATTGTTGCGATGCTCTCTTTCACAGAACTGCTATCTCTACTATTACTGATAATGGAATTGTATATATTTTATCCATCACCTCAGTGCTGCACGATTAAATTATAAGGTAATAGACAGCAAGGCTTGGCTGTCCATGGAAGCACTGTTATGGAGAAGTAAGGAGTGAAGAGTTTGTCCATTTTGCCTTTAATTTTATTTCACAGCAAATTTAAATTGCAGCACGGCACCATTTGATGGTCTGTTTTACAGCCTGAAACAATGGCATACTAACTCAAAAGATGTTTTCCCTTTATTATGTTTAAAGGCGTAGGCAGTCTTGTCAAGGCAGCTGGATCCTATTCTAACCTCAACATCTATCATACATGACACAACAAATTACGGTCCTTAAAGAAAAAGGGACACATCCTTCTGATACTTAGCTACCCCCTGCAAAATCTAACCCGTAGATAATTTCTGTTCGTGCTCAGTCCTTGGGTAGGTGAATTATTATTATTCATCTCTCTTTCATCTCTATTACCCATTCTCCACCTTAGTGCTAGGAGTAGGAAGATTGAGCCTTACAGGGATAATTTTTGCTCTGCTCCTTCCTCTGTTCATTCTTTTGGAAAGTATTAATACAGAAGGGGAGGATTTCCAGCCCCCCATTCCTTCCTTCGCTCTCTATGACACACAGTAGATACATGGGTAGCAATCTTTCTCCTTTATCGTCAAGAACATTATTATTATTATTATTATTATTATTATTATTATTATTATTATAATTATTATTATTATTATTATATTATTATTATTATTACTTTTATTGTTATTATTATTATTGTTTTAGTTGATGAAGTAGGGACTTTGTATTATTGTGAGCTTTCAAGCTTTTGGTGCTATGATTGTCAATTGACAATTTATGTAGTAGAGCGCTGATGGTGTCATCTACAAATATAATTTTCCACCATAAGTTGAATTCCATGCGCATTGTGGCTCTGTTGGCAGGCCATGGATAGGAACCCAAAGAAAGGAAGAGTCAGTGGACCCTGGAGGCCTCAGTAACCCACGAGTTACCACTTTCTAGCTGTGCATGTTTGATGGACAAATGTAGTCAACTTCTCTGTACATTCTTCTCGTGTTTTGGTACTCAAGTTATTCCCATTATGCTGCAGGAAGCTCATTATTTGTTTCATCCCTCTGTTCAGGTTTACTATAGAATTAGATTCGTTAATTTAGTGTGGATCATATTGTGCTGTGGTGACTTAGCATCCATTTTGTTTTCTTTTGATGAAGTCTTGATGCAGGTGTAGTGTGTTTGAGTTGGCAATCAGCATAAATTAGCATTATTTGTGAAAATTAGATCCAGCTTATTATCCTTTCTAGTTGGTTTTGTTGTCTGCTGCTTAGAATAAACTTTTTGCTCAGCAGTTTCATTATTTTCTACTCTTCTTCTGTACTATTTGCAGGAAGGTTTTCAGCTGTAAATATATTGTACTTGATGTTAGCTTACTTTCATGGCAGATTTTTTTTTTTTTTTAAGTTTTGTTGTAACCGATGGATAACAATATTTGGTGAAAGTTTTGTGTATTATCTTCTTGTCAATAATCATAGCTTCTGAGATGTTTAGGTGTACTGTATTTTTGTAGTAAGAAATCTGGTATCTGCCTCCAAATGTATACAGCTGTCTCCCTTTACTTAGCACTTGTTGGTTGTAGATGTTGATAGTTTATTAATAGTTACTTAGTTCTCGAGGGCTGCAAATTATTGCCCAGAGGAAGACATTTGTTGAGGAGTGGTAGATGATCAAGTTTATGGGTCTAGCTGCCTTAACTGCCAAGCGTATGCCATTCAAGCTTCCTTATTCACAGTCCAGAAATTAGTCTTACCACATAATAGGATTTTTTCAGTTTTCTGTCTTTTAGTGTTTCCCATTACTATATAAGCTTCTTAGATTTTGCTTATAGCTGTACATAAATATGAATTATTCCTGTGATATCCACAGGAGTTGTAACTGCGTCTTGTGATAGCGAAACTAACATGCAGCCTTCATCAGCAGATTTTTCTTGGTATTTCTGTTGGGTGTGCGTCACATGAAAGCATAGAATAATTAACGATCAGAACATAAAGAAAAGATTTGCTTTGATACTGTCATTCACCAGCAGTTTACATACATTGTAGGTTTGACTTTAATGGAATTCTTGGTTTTTCACCTCACTATAATCCAGAAAGTTAATGATTAGGGTGTGTTTTTGATCCATAGAATCTAAAGATCAAGGAAAGGGAGTCAAATTAACAAGCAGAATATTTACAGTAGTACTGTATGCTCTTCATGTTCACCATGTAGAGGTGTCTTTATTGTTCTGAAGTGAAGAGTACATTGAGATGAAAAGCTGCAAAGAACTGGTTACAAATAATGTTGATAGTGATTGCACTTAAAGACAAATAATTGTCTTGTTATTTCTTGAGTCAGTCTTTTGAAGTTATATTTATTGCATTTGTGAAAATTTATCATTTTTATTCAGCATAGTAATTTCAGTTTAAAAATGAATATCAGTTCTTGTTAAAGACATTTCTCAACAAAACCTCTTTGAAGTGAATACACTGATATCAAAAGTCATGTTCTTAAGGGTAAAAGTTGGTAGGTATATCATAGATCAGCAGGTAATTTCAAATCTTAAGAAACAGCATATGGTGCACCTGTTCGTAAAGGACAGTATCAGCATATTGACTGTACTGTACTAGAAATTCTGCTTACCCTTCTATTCTTTGTGGGAAAAAGCATTCATAGAAAAGGGGAAAAATAAAAGTGTCCCCTGTTAAGTACAGAATCTTGTTTTCCTGTCATAGCAAGCTACCACATGCTGTCTTGTCCCAGCATTTTCACTGTAGACCATTTTCACACCAATAGCAACACCCAGAACATCTGCTGAAGAAATCTGATTGTTAATTTGGACGTATCTAATGGGAAACAGCAGCTCACTAGGTCAAGACATTTTATGAAAAGAATATGAGTATTCTCAGCAGGCAATGAAGCACAAAAAGACGAGATGAGTAGAAGTAAAGGAAAACTAAAAGAAATTTGAGAATATAACTATGTTAGAAGGATGGTATAGACTTTAGAGAATATGTAGCAGACCATCAGTGGGTGTGCAGTACGAATGTGACCTATAAATGGAGAAAAAAAGGCAAGCCTGTACCTTTGCCCACAGCAGTGCTTATTTGGATATTTGAGACACTGGTTTACTACCTAGGAAAAAAGTCACTTTAAAAATCACCTTTCTAGTTCGTATCAGAGCTTTTGATAAAACACCCTTTAAGAATTTAATGTGTGTATATGTATGTTGCACAGATTGAAGAAGAGTTGGTGATGAAAATGATACTAATATGCAGAAATACTAGCTTCAGTTTTAAGTGCCTGTAAGGAAGAAAGAGGGATAAAGCTCAGCAGTTCCCAGATATCTTTAGGCACCACCTTTATGTGTTTTGGAACGCAGGTTGCCATGAACTTATCAAACAATGATATATAAAGTTGTTAAGGAAGGCAGCTTACAAAACTTTTCAACAAATTCTTCATTTCTTTTTGCTTGATCTCCTGTGATTGAATATGCAGAAATGTGTGTGCGATGGAAGAACTTGTGGAAGATTCTGCATGTACCACCCTGCTTTACTGTAGGAAAGAGCATTTAAGATGGAGATGGATATATTTATCATTTGTGTTTGCCACAGTTCTAATGTAAGTACTTTGAAAGTTGATGATTCACATTCATTTGTCTGACAGGAAAATACTAATGTATGAAACTATACTTTGGTTCAATTTGTCCATTTAACATAATATGGTTTTCGTTATGTTTGGTATTATAATCACATTCTTGTTAATAGTGTGTGCTTTCAATTTGGAGGTACATTGGTCCTGTTTATATAACAAATGATACAAAGAATCATAGATTATCTGAAAAATTCCTGTCTGGGAATTCGCCTATGAGCTTGTTTTAAAGATTAATAGATTCATGTCATTGTTATTCCTTGTGGCAGGCAGTGAAGCAAGCATTAAAAAAGTACTTCAAACACTGGGCCCTGAGAGCGGTCTAGAACGCACATCAACGTCTCTTCATTCACTCAGTCTGAGAAAGTGTCAGTTTCTGTCAGTCTGTGGGTCATGTCGTGCCTTGAGTGTCCATGTGCGTGTTCCCGCATAGCCAGTCTGGCCATCTCCCCTGATGTGCGCGTAGATGTGCGCCTAGGTCATACTGACACTGCATACCAGCCCCTCGTAAGATCCTGAGCCAGTGTGTCATGTGCTGCCCGGCTCTTGGGGTTTTTCACTCTTTATGTTTTGCATGTTTATTGTACGCAGCATTAATATTTCTTTTTCTGGAACTTTACATATGTTTTCAGTTTCTTTTGCTTTCAGATACTGTATTCATGTTTCCTTTAATATGTGGCTGCTAATTTTAACCTTTGAAAATTTTCCTTTTGTGGTGTACTCTATACTGAGTATTTAAACATTTCAGCCTGGCCTCACTTCTCCATTTTACTGTAATATCAGTAACAGCATCATGGTCATTATACATTATTCTTTGGAATAAAGATGCTCATGAGATGTTTGTTATGTATATATATTTTTTCATGTTTGCCATTTCCCATGTTAACGGTATGGTGCCAGGAACAGACAAAGAAATGGCCTCATTCGCTCACATCCATTCTATAACCATCATTTGTAATGCTCCAAAACTATAGACTAACAGACCTTTCCAAGGTTTCCCTTGACGTGATTCAGTCCATTGACAGCACGTTAACCCCTGTATACCACATAGCTCCAGTTCACTAGTTCCATGCACCCTCTTCAACTCTTCCAACCATACTCTTCATATTATCACACCTCTCTCACCCTATCATTTCTTCCTCTGTCAACCCTTCTTACACCACATCTTTCATGATCACTTAATTATTTCAATGATGACCTCCCAGTTCTGTAATGTCTGTAATACCTCAACTGTGTATTTTCAGCTGAATGGCTGCATAAATTCAATAAACCATTATATATTTATCTATTTATTTATATATTTATTTATATATTTATTTATTTATATTGTCCCCAAACTTTTCATTCCCAACACATTCACTCTCTTCCATACATTCTCACCTAAACAACATGCCTTGCATCCATACAATGCTGTATGGACTACTATACCTTCAAACATGCCCATCTTCGTCCTTTGATATAGTGATCTCCCTTTCCACACATTCCACAATGCATCCAAGACCTTTGCCCCCACACCCACCTTATGACTCACTTATCTCCCATGGTTCCATTTGCTGCCATGTCCACTCCCAGGTATCTAAAACACTTCACTTCCTCCAAGTTTTCTCCATTCAAA
>JAUTYZ010202329.1:0-10612 GCA_032273725.1 Panulirus interruptus
GGGCATCATATATATAATATGATAGATAGTTAGGAAATAAGAAATGAGAAAAGGGAGCATGGAAGCATAAGTACTAAGTGTATACACAAATGTAAAGATAATTCAAAACCAGAATCAAGAGAGGGAAGATTTTACTTGAATTAACCAATTTTCAATATAAAAATTGGCATGATAGATCTTTTTCACATTTGTTCGCTATTCTTCTACTTCTATATCTCTGACGCCTGTTCCCTTCTGGAACTCCCTCAAGGGGGTGGCCACAGCAATAGAGCCTCCATAATTAATGAACTCCAGTGCCACTTCTTAGCCTTTAGTGCCTCTCCCTTAACAAGCCACAGACAGAGGGCAACTCTAGCGCAGTGTTTGCAAAGGCTCCTGCCTAATGTTCCTACTGACTACTTCTACTATTTCCTGTATTAATGAGGTAGCTCCAGGAACAGATTAAAAAAAGGCCTCATTCACTCATATCCATTTTCTTGATGTCATGTGAAATGCACCAAAACCACAGACCTTTCCATGGTTTCCCCCAGCTGCTTCACATGCCCTGGTTCAGTCCATTAACAACATGTCATCCCCTGTATACCACATTGCTCCAATTCACTCTATCCAGTGAACACCTTTCACCCTCAAAATCATTTTTCACTCCATCCTTCCATCTCCAATTTGGTCTCCACCTTGTTCCCTCCATTTCTGACACTTATTGCTTCTTTATCAACCTCTCTTCACTCACTCTCTCCTATGTCCAAACCATTTCAGCACACCCTCAACAGCTCTTTCAATCATACTCTTCTTATTACCATACTTTGCTCTTACCTTATCATTACTTACTCAATCAACACTCCTCACACCACATTTTGTTCTCAAACATTTCATCTCCAACACATTCACCCTCTTCTGTACATTCTCATCTGTAGCCCAAGCCTCACTTCCATACAACATTGGTGGGACTACTATACCTTCAAACATGCCCATTTTCACCCTCCCAGATAGTGACCTCTCTTTCCACACTTTCCTCAAAGCTCCTAGGACCTTCGCTCCCTCACCTACCTGATGACTCACATCCACTTCCATGGATCCATTCACTGACATGTCCACTCCCAGGTATCTGAAACATCCCACTTCCTCAAAATTTTCTTTAAAGACAGTTATATAAATATAAATATACAGATATATAAAAGACATATATACAGACACATAGATAGATAGATAGACAAATAGATCGACAGATGGATATACATCAAACAATATCATTTACGGTTATCAAAATATCATGAAATTTCTTGATGGTAAAAAAATTCAACATACTGGCTTTCTGACAGGAGTATCATCCCACTTTACTTCCATCCCTTGAACTGCATGAGGTTTCATCTCCTGCTGTGCAAGAACAATTGCAGCCTGATTTTCCCCAATATCAAAATCTGTAAGGAGATATTTATTTCATTACTGAGATCCTCTGTTTGAATACAATATCAATACATACATAGGATAAAAAGCTCTCTCCTAAGCAGTGCATTATAAGTACTCCACAACATCAAAGTCTTATACTCATAGCTGATCCTGTTGTTATGAATGTACTGCATTTATATTTTTTCACAGGTTGTATCATTCTATAAATAAAATCTTGTCATAATGATATCAGGTGGCTACTGCTTCACAAAAGAATTCTTCAATATAGAAATTTTCAATTCTTCAGCATTTATGTTTGGCGATGCTCAAACCAAAATATGTTTGAGGAATAGTTTGTCAGCACCACAATCCTCTGAATGCAGCAAGTGCTGATATGATACACAGTCTCTGAAATAATGTACTCAAATAATGAAATATCAACATACTTTCTCTCAATGCTTTGCTGTACACAGTGCAATAAGCAAGTGGCGCTCCTTTATATGACTTTTTTTTAAACTTCCCCATCCTCCTTAATGAGATAATCTATGAGAAATCCTTCAGTTATTCCAAATGCTCATCATAATTACTCATACATTTATGGATGTGAATAAACAGATAAGAAGTTTGAAACATATTGTACATCAAGGACAAATGTTGAACAGGAATATATACTATTTGCACCAAAGCTGGCAAGCTTTGGTGCTAATAGAAACTGTTCAGCACACAGTTAGCCATGTCTGTGTTCTGGAACTTGCTTTCAAGAACATAATTAGCCACTGTAAAGCACTGTAATCCAGTCAGTCTTCAATACAGCTTGAAGTTTCTCTTATTATATTTTTGAATGTGTAAAACTCTATCTAAGCATTGTTAAATATTACAGATAAAAATCCATAATACAATTTCAGATGCATATAAATAAAGGTACTATGTCTGGTTTACTCATGTGATACATATTGCAAAGATACTCAGCAGTACAGTGTTAAAAACAAATGCAAACAGTTATAAAAAAATCAAATATCTTGCACCTCAATATAACAGTACTTACCAACAACTTTTTTGCCACGACCTTGCTGTTGGTTCTCACTCTGTCGTTTGGTATCTAACCGAGGCAATTTCTTTATATCTTTGACAGAGGAATATGCAGAATTGAAGATACAAAGGGCAAGATAACCCGTTATAAGAACTTGGATAACGCACACACCTAGCAGGACCCGGCGAAGAATCATTCCGGGTCCCTTAGACATCTGTTGGTGATACAAATACAGATCTTTTACTAAACCTCATAGTAATATATTGGTATTTTCACCAAGACCTATGCCACAAGCAAAATTTCATAAGATTTTATTAGCAGGAACATTAACAGCCACTATTTCAAATCTGAAGCACTGCATGGAACTAAAAGAAATATATATACAAAAATGATGTATATAATCAAAATCATCAAATTCATGGATGCTATCAATATCTTCAAGTAAAACAACTGAAATGATATACAAATAAGTCATCCTGATATTGAACAAACGCAAAGCATATAATTAGAAACTTGTTTACCATGAAGTATTAAAGCTTTGCATACCCTGTTATTCTCCAGCAAGAGTTTCCCTTGCGCTTCCTTCGAGTAATACTGTAAATATACAACAAAACCTTCAAATGCATGCAAAACCCTTTATTACAGAATAATTCATCTTTATTTTTCATCTCAATGGAAAAAGTAAGTTTCTACTCAAGAAACAGGAGACTGGACCTACACCTATTCAAAACTTAAATTCTCAAGCATCTAGTAGTTTTTCATTTTCTCATTTATTAGGATTTAAGTATCATCAAAACTGCTAATTCAACATGCTTGCTGTGCACTGTTTCCTCCTGTTGCTGTGTCTCAAATACATTTTTTTATTCTAAAAAAAAAATAAACTTATCAACATCTCTTCCTACTTTCAAGGCACAATGAGTCAAGCAAACTTTTCAGTTAGAGAAAACCTCTGTACCTTCAAAAAAACAAACATCTGTTTAAGAACTCTGCATTTTCATTTAACTACCACATGACAAGCAATCAACACATGCTTGTATCATAAAACAAAAATGTGAAGAGAATTCTTTGTGACTTCATCAATGTCCTGATCTATCTTAGGCCAGCATACTCCAATTTTGTGCCTAACCTTCCATGACAATTATGCCATTATGACCAAATTGTAAATGTTCTAAAATTTTACTTATCCATGTTGCAGATATTGAAACTTTATTTCTGTACAAAATCACATCATTATGAAAAATGAGATCTGACTTAACTGATGCATATTCAGAAAGTTACCAATTACAGTTAGACCAACCAAATATTATGCAAGAAATCAATTGCGTCAAAATTGCATCTTTACTTGTTAACTGTTTGATAGTTTGAATGGATATGTCATTAAATTCAGGTGATTCAACATACTCTACAGGGGTATTTGATTCAAAATCATCATCAATTGACAACCGGCTTAATGCATCTGCCATCACATTTTCCTGACCTGACTTGTAAACTAAGTGATAATTAAACGGGCAATAACAAAGCCCACCTTTGAACCTTACCATTAACATTAAGGGAAATTTGTTTACCCCCACCAAATAATCCATGTGATGGTTTGTGATCTGTTCTATCCACAAATCTTTTGCTAAGCAAAATCTTTCTGAACTTTTTAACAGCATACACTAAAACTATACCCTCTTTCTCAAAATGAGTAGTTTTGCTCCACTGGGGATGATTTTTTGCTTGCAAAGTACGTTCATTTTTCTTGACAATCCATATTTTGCATAAAAACACAACCTATACCTGCTTGTGAAGCATTAACTTCCATAAACAGTGAATGATCTACATAAAAATTAATTAATGTCTTACAGTTTAATGAGTCATTTCTAATACATGGAAAAGCTTTTGGTTCAACAGGAGACCCTTTAAATCTTGCATCTTTCTCTTGCATATCATACACAGGTGATAAGTTAGTTGAAAAATTCTTAATACATTTATTATATTATGTGACCATTCCAAGAAATGATTGTACTTCCAATACACTGGCAGGAGGAGGGGCATCTAGGATAGTTTTAAGCTTCCTCGGAGATGGTTTAATCCCTTCACCTGAAATACGGTAACCCAAGTACTCAAGTAACTTAGGGGTCAATATTATGCCTTTATCATTTAAGCACTGCACTGAATGCGGCCATGTGCCGTAACGTATGAATCTGAGAGAATCTGACTTGCAAATATGCTGGGGAAGTTCAGAAGTCTTCATAGATTTAAGAATCGAATTAATTCCTGTGAGATCTGTCCCACAAAGTGTCAGATTTCTATATCTCTACAGACATCTGAACTCACCATTTACCTTCTGTACCAAAGGAATCATGGCACAATTAAGTGGGGTACATGTTTTGATAATGATGTAATTAAAAAAAAATAAAACCCATGAGACATTTGAACCATTAAAACTAGCAGGTTAGCTGTGTTTTTATACTTATGGGTATTGTGCATTACCTACTGATTATACGACCCCACATTCTCCCTCTCCCTCAGGACTCACCCCCTATTGATTTAATTGGTATCAAAAATATCAGTTTTAAGATTAAAAAGGGAAAATCCCACAATCTTAAATCACTTTTTACAAAGGCATAACAAAGACAAGTTTTCTTCTTGTATTACAGCTTCTTTCAGTTCGTGTATCAGCATACAAATAAATTAACAGGTGAATGTTTTTGTCAGCCGTCTGCACGAGTCACATTACTAATGTCTTCACATATGGTTCAAGGACATTAGAATATGATGTAGGGATGCCATGGATATTCCTCCTATTCATTTATTATTTGTAAAATTTCAATGAAAGTGTAACAAATGCATTTTCTACACTCTCAACTGTTCATTTTCAGTTTTTACCCAACGATTTCCATCTACTTCAAATCCCTGCCCACTTAATGAAAACTTAAAATCAATGGAGTCAGAAGTGCTGCACCTAAACTCCCACACTCTACATCAACTCTAAATTTCGTTCAATTCTATCATCTAGAAAACACGCGTCCATCTTCCAAAATTGTATCATGTTGGGTCAAGTTAGACTGAGGGTTAATTTAGGCTTCTTTATTCACTTATCCTGAGATGTGGGAAAGAGTTTAGAGCACAGAGAATATTTACTAATAATTACCCTAAGACCAATTTCTATGAGAGTCCTGGTGTTACCCAGAACCCTTTTAAATGCACCTGCAACCCAAGGTTGCATTACCCAGTAGCAGGACAACGTAGACTCCTTTGGAGTGAAAAGTTCTTTGACAAGACTGCATTCCCAGTAATACAGCTTTGCCAAAAGGAGACTTTTCACCTGCGGTGTAACCTCGAACAGACAAGAGTCCGGCTACACCCACAGGGAATAAGTTTTAAATAAATACAGCAAAACCTAAAGCACTTTAACCTTACTCTACTCACAGAAAAACAAAATCAAATTCTAACACCAAATGAAATAGATTTTTTGGTCCGGTCTGTGGGAGGTGACACATGGGAGTGGCTCCTTAGCCTCGACTTGCAAGATGTTGCAATTTAAAATACATCCTTGACTCCGGATAACAATCAAATTGAAACATCATCTAGGATCTTAACTCACCTCAGGGGTCCTGTGAGGCGAAGCCGAAACTCTTCTCTCAGCCATATCTGTGACGGACATTAGACACGCCGTACTGGACTGCAGACGAAAAATATCTTTGGGAAACACATGCGCATTGCAGTGGTATTTACCAGAACCTTTGATATTTACAATTTTGTCCCCTGTGATCTGTATCGTTAAATAAATATTTATAGCCATGAAATCATTATGAAATGAACTTCTGAAATGTAATTTACTACTAATGTCCTTATTAAATTCATGAAGAGTTTTCATTTAAGAAATTTCAAGTGATTACAATGTTTACAGTGGATTAGGCTGGTAATCCCTGAGGGTTTGACGTACGTTCTGACTCGCAACACAAATTCCAACGAAAATCAATTATTTTCTTTTACGAAAAACTTCGGAAAACTGTGGACAAAGAGATATAATAAACTAATTTAAAACTTTTACATTCTCTGATTTTCTTTCTGGCTTTATGGGTAATAAGACCATGGCTGTTACTCCTTGTGAAGCTTTGATATTTAGATAAAGCAGGATCTAACAAATGTCAAATTTTATCTTAGATGTAACGAACATCCTTAGCATATATAATTTGTATCCTTATTATGTATCCATTATCCCCCTAGCCCACTCTGCGACTCTCTTCCATGGTTCCATTCGCTACTATGTCCACTGCCGTGTGTCTAAAACACTTCCTCCAAGTTTTCTCCATCCCGGCTCGCACCCCAACTAATCAGTCCCTGAACCATGCTAAAGCTAATAACCTTGCTTTTATTCACATCTACTCTCAACTTCCTCCTTTCACACACACTTCCAGGCTGGAGCATTAGGTAAACACATTAGGTAATATTAGTTGGTGGGAACATCAGGTAAGAGACTGAAAACTTACACAAAAGTTGCCCTCTGCCAGTGGCACATTAAGGGTGAGGCACAAAAGGCTAAGAAGCGGCACTGGAGTTCACCAGTTGTGGAGACTCTTTTGCCGTGGTCACCCTCTCGAGGGAGTTCCCAAAGGGAATAGGCGTCAGAGATATAGATAGATAGATAGATAGATAGATAATGCCATCTACAGAGGTTTATAAATATTGGATGTTCTGTTAAGATTGTCCCAATCTGGAAACAATCTAAAAGGACTCATACATGGGAGTATGGGAAAGCCAAAAAATAGATGACCTGATGGTCTATGACGAAGTTATCTTTTGGAGGAAAAGAATTGTATTCCAAAGCTTTACTTTAAATAGATGGATGCTGTATAGTAAAGCAAAGAATATTTTTCTTATTCACCTTCTGGCCAGCAATTCGAAAAGTGAGGTCAGATGAGACTGCTACCCTGTTCCTCTTGCATCTCGCTTCTCTCTTTCAAAGGGAATGGGCACTACTTTAATGTCATGTGGTAGTTGGGACAGACCCCCAGAAAAACGGGTAAGGGGTTAGCTTATACTGTGAAGAAATATTTGTTGAATATATATGGTTATTCTGGTATTTTTTAACAACTAAAAATCACAGCTTAGATGGCTTCAATGACCTTGGTGCCATGTAAAATTTAGGGTTGGTCCACATTCCTTTTTTTCACAATCATGATTCACAGTCTTGATGGTATGAATGAGTTTGAAGCCTTCTACAGCCTCATCAGCAGCTATAGTGCCCACAGGCCTCATAAGCCATTCATCACCGCCATGAGACCTCAGGATCATTCCCTTCTTTGACCATTCAGATTTACAGATTTCAAAAGTTTCTTCTGGAGAGAAAAGGGAGCCCACATGATATAGCAATCTCACCCCCCTTTGGATCACCTGGCTACATGAAAATATTTCTTTACTAAGTGCACCTCCTCCAGTTGCCCTTTCTAAAGGAAAATATTGTTACTTAAAAAATAGCTAACTGGGCTTTCCGTGGGTTGATCACTGCCTCTCCTGTGGTAGTATTTTTGTCCCTGCTGAGCATGCTGCTGAGGTTATTGTTGCAGGAATGGAAGAACATATCCCCTCTTCTTTTAAAACTCTCTTCTTCCAACATGCTGTACAAACATTCTTTTCTGGGGCTATTTGGGTAAGGGAGGTGACACATATGACATAGAAAACTTCTTCCTCAGACTGACATTTAGCTGTCATCTCTGCTTGAAATCATTGCCAGGACATATGTTAGCCATGAGGTGAAGTGTTCCCTTAACCAAAGGAAGTGCAACAACCTCTCCTCTTCATCCACACGTAGGTCTCTCTCTCTCTCTCATACTAGCCTTCTTCGCTTTTCTGTTCCAATGATAATACAGTATAGCTGTCTCTTCCACTGCCAAATTAATTAGTTTTCTCTCTCTTTTTTATCCTCTAACTCCAACTTGGATGATTAACTTTTCTTCATCCCCTGATGTTCTTACTAATCCAATGCTCCTCCATATATTTTCATACAGTCCAAATGCATCTTTCTTTGGACACAGGAAAGGCATATGGACCAGATGTCACCCATCCTTGTGTTTTAAAGTGTGCCTCTGAACTTGCATCTGTGCTTGGTCATCTGTCCCACTTCTGTTAAAAAAACTGCATTTTTCTCTCGGTAACATGTATTGGTGCAGCATCCAACAAAGACAAATGACCACTCTAACCCTTCCAACTATGGGCCTGTTGCTTTGACTTTTATTATTTCAGTCTTTGAATTCCTCCTCAATTCATTTCCTTAAACATCTTGAATCTCAGTCTTCTCCCTCATCATCAGAATGGCTTCCACAAGGCAAGATCATTCGGTCATCTCCGAGAGATTCTGGAGAAAAAATTTTGCAGCACCTTAATATATCAAAATCTTTTGACAGGGTATACTAGTTTTGTTCCCTCATGCCGAATTTTCTCTTTGGCCCATCTATCTCCATAATTGTTAATGAATTAATCTTTTCCTCTTTCCCATCAACAGCAGTGTTCCCAGACTTCTGTCCTGTTACCTACAGTCCTTGTATTCAATGATTTTTCCTTCTTTAACAGATAACCAGGTGCATTCGAATGCTGACAACTTAACATTGCATTCTTCATTTTAATTTCTTGTGACATAAGGCTTCCCTACATACCAATAAAGTATGCCTTTCAAATTCAAATTATGGCAAGGAAAGTCATCCTGTACAAGAATGGATAGGGACCCAGTGGGGTAAGACTGTGCTATATGTGTAACTGTAACTGAAGGATATTTTCCTCAGCGGTATTTACAGTTGCTTGTAACATGAGGCACCCTTACATAGATACCAATAAAGTGCACCTTCGTATTTAAATGAGGGCAGAAGGAGGCAATCTGTACAAGAATTGCTAGGATCTCAGACCATAAAACGTACTAGCATGGCTAGGGTCCTTCAGGAGTTAAAAGAAAAACCTCATGCAGGTGGTAAATCATTTTTAGCGTGATGAATAAAACAGTAATAAGATTTTAGAGAAAATATGATAAAAAATAATAGTTCAAAAATCTAGTTAAGGGCTACATTAGTTTTCTGTGGACCCTCTTACAGAGTTAAAAATGGTCAAGTTATAATTTTGATGTACATATACTGTAGGACATGTAAAGATTTTTGGCCAAATTTCATGACTAGTGGCTAAAGTTTGGTCAATTTATGACCAAGAAAGAAAAGCAATAAAAACTCCAAACATAACTATCACCAAGCACTGCATCACATTTTTACTTGAACTGTCTCACATGTTTTACTGCAATAGTGGTGGATAGTTGGAATAAAGTAATGAGACTGCAATGCCAGCAGTATACAAATGATAAGGAAAGCTCAAGAAATGGGGTCCCACAAGTGTAATTATAGGATGTTTGCAATTTCTTTTTTTCATGAAGTGGAAGCTTGTGGTGGTAAAAATCCAAGCGCACTCAATTATCAGTCTACAGGGCAATGAATCTGAGAGATCACAGTAACAGAAATATCCCTGATAGTATGGGGGTTGGCAAATACCATGTGATTACCAAGGTTTCATTTTATTTGCAATTGCAGGTGCAACTTTTTTCAGAGGACAATTCAAGAAATTTGTAATGTCTGGTAACCATACATGATAGATGAAACTGTTTTCAATACAAAAAAAGTGGAAAACGGGAAACATAAATATATATTTGTAGCCTTTCCATACATAGTGCATACAAAGCCTTTTCATAAGACAAGCTAAACCCTTTCTATTTCAAATGTTGTCATAATATTTTCATTAGCTATATCAATACAGTACCATCTACATCCAGGAAGTGCTACTTGCACTTCACTTTCAAAGTAGGAGAAAAAACAGTACCTTGTGAGAGAAAAAAATAAATTTTCAAAAATTTAGGAAAATTAAAGTCCATGCTTAAGCAAAGATTTTAATGTTATAAATAAACTTGCAAAACATTTAACACATTATCTTCTACAGCAAGATTGGAAGCTTGTTAAAATATCTGAATTTGTAACTGCACACTGGAACTGGCATGTCAACAATAAATTCTTATAGCAGTATTACCATAATTGAGCAAGATTCAAACACAGCTTCAACACATTTCTGCCTCAAACAACTTCAATCTAATACCATCTTTCAAATCTCTCTCTCTCAATATATATATCTATATTGATTTCAAACGAGTTTGCTATTTCCCACGTGAGTGAGGTAGCATCC
>JAUTYZ010202662.1:0-10610 GCA_032273725.1 Panulirus interruptus
TCAGCATTGGTGGAAGAGAAAGGAAGGAAATGAAAAAAGACAATGACCTGAGGTGTGATGGATGCCAATTATGGTTCATTGTAGGATTTAAAAGGTAAGCCTGGATATGTACAAAGTCACACAGCTAGAGGGAAGAGAATTGTCATAGATCTTCCAAAGATGTAAGCTGAATGTGATTAGAAATTGCGGAGAATTGCAAAATATGAAAGTAGGACACAAAAAAATGAAAAGAGAGAGAAACTGAGGAAGGAAATTGTAAGGTTTATAGTTAGGGTGAAAGACATAGAAACAAAGTGGAAGGAGGAAAAGGGAGAAATAGTAGAAAAGGTTATAGAAAAAGTAGGAGTGAGAAATAAAATCATAATGTTTAGCCTACCAAAGTCAGCCAGAGAGAATGGAATAGAGAGAGGAAAAAGAAGATGAGGATAAGTGTGATAGAGATAATGAGGGAGAAATTGGGTGTAGAAAGCTATAACATACAATCTGTAACAAGAATAGGGAGAAAGGAAAATGATAGAATTAGACCAACTGTAACTGAGCTGAGACAAAACGGGAAATGATTGGTAGTGCCAAGAGACAAAGAGAAAAGCCAGACCAAGAAATAAAGGTAATTGGAATTGCACCAGACATGACAAAGAGCGTGAGGAAAATTAGATATTAAGAGTGGTGCTAGCATATAAAAGTAGACGGTGTGGAAGATGAGTAATAGATAATGGTAAAACAGAAAATCTTAATGAAGTAGAGAAGGCAAATGGTATGCACAGAAAATAGAAAGACTTTGAGGTTATTATGAATTTATAATTAAATTGGTTAATACACACGGTTTCACAAAGCCTACTTGTTGGAATTTGAAGTTAATAGTGTTAGATATAACTTTAATATTGTGTGACTTAAACAGATGAAAGCAAGGATTGTAATCCCAAGCAAAGATATACTTACATTGGAAAATGTGAGAGATTCATCATAGAAAGGGCAGAGGATTGATGATGCTTCATGTGTGAAAATATAAGTTTAGGTCAAATGTAACTGGGGCTATATATGGAACAAACGGAAATGTAATTTAACATACTTTTCGGTAAATGATAGAGAGAAGCAGAGGAATAATAGAAAAGATTGGAATATTTATTGACAAAGCAGAAGATATGGAACTTCACTGGACATGTAAGTTTTATAAGAACACAGACATCAAATGCAAATGAAAGAATAATACAAGAAAGTAGGGAAAACAATGGATTGATAATGTTAAACAATGAACCGGACTACATTAGGGAGTTTACTAGGAGCAGAGATGACAAAATTGTTTTACTTTTGAGTAAAATGGATGATTTGTATAAAATTATGCAAATAGATGAAAATGAATATACATTAGATTATTCAAATCATAACCTTATTCCAGTCAAATTGAATGTGAAGACACAAAGTATCTTCGGACATAAGAAATGGAAAACAGAGGATTCCTACAAAACAGATGAAGATTTAATGAAAAGCTGTATAAATATAGTACAAAATAAACGGAACTATGCAAAATAGACTACCTAGATGAACGGGAGCATAAGATATGGTGTAAAAGTCAGGAAGAAATTGAAGAGAGGAGGATTACACATAATAAAGAGAATAAGAAAGGCTGAAGATATTATACATGGGAAAAAAAAAGAGGGTTCATGTAGAAATAAAGGAAGAAACATATAAACATGAAGAAAATGTAGCCTGAGAAAGAAAAGAGGGCAGCAGTTCAACTACCATGATGTGGAAATATATGAATAAAAGAAAAAGAGTAAAAGTAATGATGAACTAAAACTGTATGGTGAGCATGGAGAAGAGTTAATGAAATAGATTCAGAATTAGAACTCATGAGGTACAGGAATGGCATTTATCAAAAATGTTTTGAAGATTCTGTATGGATTGAAGTAAGAAAAAATTATATACAAAGGTATGAACACCGTAAATAGGAATGACGAATAGAATGAATCTGTAAATTGGAAGAATTATTGCAATGAAAATAAAAAATTGTGGAAAATGGATACAGAGGGCCAAATAAAATTTTTAACTAAGTGCAAAGAGGAAATTAGGTAAGATACTGAAATAGCCTGTAAGGTAAGAAGAGGAATTAAAATTATAAAAGAGCCAAAAATATTAACTTCACTAAAAGAACATTTAAGGAAAATGAAGAATAAGAAAGTTGGAGGATCTGATAACCAGAAGCCAGAATCTTACAAGGCAATTCTGAATAGTCAGACATTTGTAGAAGTGTTGGTAAATATATTGCGTGAATAATGTAATATAGACGGGAAATACTAAATGATTGGAGTATATCTAATACAAACATGTTACCCAAATTAAAGACCCCAGTAACAAAGGAATTAAGGCCAATAACACTCACGAACATTTCATATAAACTTTTCATATCAATAGTTATTGGAAAACTAATAGAAAACCATGTATATGAAAGCAAAGATCAAAAGAAATCTGAGTGCTTTTATAGTTGGAGGTCAAATAGAAAACAATATAGTTATATTAAGATATTGCAGTGAAAGCTGTAATAAAAGAAGATGGTCATTGCTGATGATATCAACAGATTTCAGGAAAGCTTATTGGAATATGAAGTGCACCCAAATTTGATAGACAATTGCAAATGTTTACTAAGGAGATGGATTGCAAATTTGTTATTAGAAATTACAAAAAGTGGAACTGAACATAATGAGTGAGATATGACAGGGATGCACAGACTCCATAACACTGATATTGTAACTTGAATATTATACTGGAAAAGGAGAACTAGGGAAAGGTTTTGAACATGGACATTCCTAAATAAGCATTCTTTTCTTTGCACAGGATGGGTTGTTATTAGTAAATACAGTGGATGAAGCAAAAGAAACGATCAAGGTATTACGTAGGGTGAGTGTAGAATAAGGGTTAAAAGTGAATGTAGATAAGAACAATATGATTATTTTTACTCTGCAATAAAGTACTATTCGGAAAGGTTTACTGGAAAATCATAGCTCTAAACTATTCTTTGTGGCTTGCATAAAATAACAAATAAAATTGTTTCAAAAATTGAAAGAATATGATACAAAAGGCAAAACAAATGAAAAACTTGATATACCATCGTCCCACGAATGTGCAATAAATCACTATTTGGAAAGGTTTACTGGAAAATTATAACTCTCCCAACTATTCTCTGTGGCTCAGATATAAAAGAGATATACAAAAACTGAAATAGATACACTTCACAGAGCAGAAAACCCTGTATATAGACAGATTTTGGGAGTACCAAAATATGCTCAGGAAACAGCAATATGAGGGGAAATAAAAGCCTTGACTCTAGAAGGACACATTAAGTATCTGTAGTATATTACAAAAGAAACAGAAATGCTCAGCTTAGAAGATTGGTACAAGGTATGAGAATAGAGGGAAAAGATAAATGGGTAATAGCAACAGAATATGATCTTTGGGAGATGAGTAGAGTATAGAAACCTAAGGTATATGACAAGGCAAGAATTTTAACATACAAGGGAATGGTGAAGGGATATGGAAACCAAGACGAGTTTGGAGATTTAATGAAATTGGAAAAAGATATAAAAGCTGAAGAAAAACTGCATGACAGTAGACCTGCATCGATGATAATGTTTTGTTGAAGAACAAATGACCTGCCTTTTAAGGTTAAGAATAGATTGTTGTGGAGTCGATGTGGAAAACTTGCATCATTTTGCTTTGTGATTCCCTGATTACAAGTAAGGAAACGAAATGAAACAACCATATGTAGCTAGTTAAAATCAGATGATAGAACTGCTGTGCTCTTTGAAAATTATGATATAGAAAATACAAATGATGTGATTTAAGAGTTTTGGAGAATAGGGGAAAGAAAGAAGGAAGGAAGAAAATAGCAAATAAGTCAGTCAAAATAGAAATAGCATGATACCATAGACCAGAGCTCAGCACAGCATAGTAAATGATAAGCACATTCATGTGGGGGAGGGAATTGAAAAGGTAAAGCCTCCTGACACACTACTGAATTGAATCGGGAAACTGGAAAAGGTTTTGACATGGTTGCTATCTTCTAGGTTTTTTTTTAATAAACACACTAGAGGTACACTCTTGCTTTGAATGCAAGAAACAGCAGATCATAATTGCTTTCCAAACTCCAAAAACCATTTCAGAATGTGAATAAAAAATTTATCCCAGTCATAGGAGTTCTGTACTTGAAAGAAGATTTATGGCAAAAATGAATAATTTCATGTAGACATCTAGGACACATATCTCTATCTGACTCAGTCTTTAACATCAATACATAGCAAATTGGCACTTTTTGAAATTTTAAAACTATTTATTTACCTGCTAAGATCTTACAAATCTCATATGGTTCAGCATTATTGCTGTTTGTTAATATAGAACAAAATCATGCAGTGAATAGTCTGTTTGTAGCTCATGAGTCACAGTGGGGTAGAGAAATATTTGAAGAAAATGTTTATGGAGTTTAGCTTAGTTTAATGAGTTGTAGTTGATTTAGAAAATTGAAAGTTAAAATTGTTAATGCTATTATCTGCAAAAATAGGTGCATGAAGTCTTAAGGAGTTAGGGTAGCAATATGGTAAATCATCCCCAAGGAATTAGGCATTCCTGACCTTGACAGCTTGCATGGGGCAGGAGACTCTAGCTCTGCAAAATTAATTCACACAAAAGGTGAATGTGGCCTTGGATCCGGACATCATGTTGCAGTTGTTTATTTTGAGATATATGAATTCATATGGCCAAGTGAGACATAAGAGAAAGAAATCATGGATGTAAACAATTGAAAAAGAATTTTTTAGGGAGAGTGATTGGTATGTATTATTTGTGTAGGAGACAAATTTAGGGGGCAGTGAAACATATTTTTGAAAAGTAATGTTGATTGTGTGGTAGATGGTGGAGAAAGTCCAAAATAAAAGGAAAGTGTATTTGGATTTGTGGTTATAGATAAGGCACAAGGAAGTTTCTGATATAGCATTTATATGGAAAAGTCTTGAATGCTGTTAAGAACTTTTATTTTGGATGTAGTCTCTGTGAAAATGATTGATGGAACGAGTAAAGGGTTACAAATATATGTGGGAATATGTTTATTTGGCAATTTTGGATGTAGAAAAGGCTCAAAGGAACATCTGACTCAGCAGGGACATAAAGGAATATAAATTCTGTTAAGAACCTTTATGGGAAGTAGCATTCATGTAAAGAAACAATGTTTCTCCATTGTTCTTTTAATATCTTTATGGAGAGTGCTGGAGGGAGAGAAATTGGGGAAGAATTTGTGGAATGGTGTATGCAAGGGAGGCACATAAGGACAGGGATAAGTGGAGACTCTTTTTGCCGTGACCACCCCCTTAATGGGAGTTCCTGGAGGAAACAGGCATCAGAGATACAGATAGATAGATAGATATCTTTACGGAAGAGATATTTTGTGAGGCAAGAGTGTTTTGATGGTCATTGGGTGTACTATTGAACCCCATGCTAGAAGAATGGGAAGCTGATGCTTTTCTTTTTACTGAATCAAAGAGGAAATGGTTAGAGTGGTAGGAATATTTGATGTGTGTTTCTTTACGGAAGAGATATTTTGTGAGGCAAGAGTGTGTTGATGGTTATTAGTTGTACTGTTGAACCATGCTGGAAGAAAGAGAAGCTGATGCTTTTCTTTTTACTGAATCAAAGTGGAAATGGTTAGAGTTGTAGGAATATTTGATGATGTGTGTGTGTGTTGGAAGATGGTGAAAGGAAATGTGAATGATAGCATGGTTCTTGATTTAGAAAGACTTGAACTGTCACAGTGTAACATTAGTTTAAATGGAGGAGAATAATTTGTTATTAAGTTTAGATATGTGGGAGTGATGATCAGTAGGTTTGAAGGAGGAGGAAATTGAGAGTAGAGTCATGTGGTGGAAAAGTTGCAGGTGCACTTTGTGCTGTCGTGAATGGATAGCTTTTTTATGTAATATGCAGGTTTTTACTTTAAGAGTTTTTTTAAAGTCCGAAACTCATACATGTGGATAATGAGAATAGTAGAGGTTGCTAACGTACATAGCATAGTTAAAGTAAGGGGAATGGATAAAGAAAGGTGATTTGAGAAAACTGTGTGGTAAGAAAATGTTAGAAAAAATGTATGGATCAAAATCATGTAAGATGGCATGGCCATGTGGGATGCATGGCAGATAATAGGTTCAGTGAGTGACGAAAATACATTAAATAGAATTTAAGGTACAAGAAGCACAGTGCAACAGAGATGGACAAATATAGGGTGATATTACTTAGAGCTTTACCTGGTGAGGATGGCAGAAGAATGGCTTTGTTTGCAGTTTTGTGTGAGAAGGTGGAATTGTGAATGGAGACATCAGCCTCACCTTTTGAATCAGCCTTTTGTACAAAGTGGAAAATAAAGAAGCACTTACGTAAGTGCAAAAGCTCTTCTTCACACTAGCGTATTAGACTTAAGTTGAGGATGTGTGTAAATGAAATGAGAGACTGTATGTACTCGATGCATTTAATTTTATTGGGAATGGAGTTGAAGATGATAAACAGATATACAGGTAGATAAGTAGTGGTAGTATGGAAAAGTAGTTGTTTGCCAGGAGACTGGACAAATGCCAAGGTATTTCCATGGTGTAATGGTAAAGGGAGAAAATTAGTTATAACACTTACAAAAGAAAAAGTCTTCCTAGCATATAGGATCGTGGTAAAAGGATTACTGAATTCTGTTGAAGAAAAGAGGAAGGAGTATTTGGAAAGGGAAGAAGATTAGTTTACCAGGAAATTTAGGTGAAAATAATCCAGAAAATGGGAAGAAAGTGTACTATGTGCCTATTCATGTAGAAAAAGAATATTCATAATAAAGCTAGCATGAAAAGACTTAGGGAAGCTTTGATTCTTTGGTATTAGTTTGTTATTACACATTTGTATAATACAGAAATGGAGTTCTACACTCATGGTACCCTGTTCTTGAACTTTCTTTACTAAAATAGAGTGGAAGAGTACTGGAGAGAGAGAAATGGGGAAGAATGTGTGGAATGGTGTATGCAAGGGAGGCATGCAAGGACAGGGATAAGTGGAGATCCTTTTGCCATGGCCACCTCTTTGATGGGAGTTCATGAAGGAACGGGCATCAGAGATATTGATAGAGTACAACTTTTTAAACTTTTGTTCACTGTCTGCATTTAGAGTTTTACCACTTAGTTTATTCCATTCAACTCCTTCCATGATACTGTGAAAGTACTTCTTTTTATCAATTCTAACAAGTTTTATAGCTTAATTTCTTGTGATAACCTCAGGTTGCTTCCTCTTTGCATCCGTAGAACTGTTCACTGTTGACATTGTCAAATTGGTTTAGAAACTTTAAGGTAATGATCAAGTTTCCCCCATTTGTTCATTTGCTTGCTGGACAGATTAAAGCCTGTAACCTCTAACTGTAGCTAAGCTCTTTTATTTTAGGTGCTGTCTTTGTTACCCCTCCTCTTAGTTTTTTGTATTTAAGACAGGTTACCAAACATAGTAAGCATCTTCTGATTTAGTTTTGGTATATTTTGTAAACAACTTGTTAAACATCTTATCCATGTACTTAATTGCAGTTCTGATATTTACCAGTGGACAGTTACCCTCTTTAACAGTCCTAATGTGGTATTGTGGCAACAGGATGGATACAGTGTTAACTCCAAGTCTTTCCCACACACAGATTCAGCTGGTTTTCTCTTAGATTGTATTCATATCAAGACCTTCTTTCACTGTGTTCCAACTTCATTACTTTGTGCATTTTCTCAGGTTAAGCTTCATCAACCATGTATCTAACCAACTTTTGAGATTATGTTGATATTGATGAGGTTTGATGTGGCATGATATGGGGATAGGAGATTATCCATTGACAGCATGTTAGCCCCTATATACCACTGTGTCCTACGCACATCTCCCATGCTCTTGCCTGATCAGGCTCAGTTATTCAAAACCTCTTTCAATCCATCTTCACTTCTTCGTGGTGACCCCTTCCGCCATGCTCCCTCCGCTTCAAACACATATATCATCTTATTATGTTCCTCTTCATATCCAAACCACTTCATCACACCCTGTTCAGCTCACTCAGTCATACTCAGTTTACAACCTCTTCCCTTACACTCTTTCCCTAACATGATTAACCTGGCAGATACCACCTATTATCCTCAAGCATTTCATTTTCAACACAACCACCCTTTTTCATTTTCTTTTATATTAGGACCAACAATTCACATCCATACAGCACAGCTGGGACTACTATACAATCAAAATTATCAGGACATTTGTTCCCTCACCCTTCCTAAGATTAACCTCATCTCAGTTCCAACTACATTCACATCCACTCCCTGGCATCTGAAATGCTTCACTTCCTGCAGATTCTTTCCATTCAAACTCACATAAACTTTTCATACCCCGTTCCCTGCTAAACCTCATAGCTTTTTTTCCTCCTTTTACGCACTCTCCCAAGCTCTGACACCAGTTTCCATATTTTGTCACTCGAGTCTACTACCGGTCCTGTCATTTGTAAACAACAACTAATGTACTTGCCAACACACCCAACCCCCAGCGTACTAAAACCCTTGCATTTACCACCCTCACCACCCCATCCATAAACAGATCAAACTGCCATATTGACACCGCTCACCCTTGATGCAGATCACAGTTACCTGGAACCACTCACCCTCCTCCCTTCCTACTTGCACATGTGCCTAACTCTCTCAATAGAAACTCCTCACTGCTTTTAATAGCTTTCCTCTCCTCACCATACATTCACAGGACCATCCACAAAGTGTCTCTATCAACCCTGTCTTACGCTTTCTCCAGATCCATAAATACTACAAACAAATCGCTTTCTTTCTCTGGGTATTTCTCACACATATTGTTCAAAGTAAATGTCACTCCTAAAGCCACATTGATGCTCTTTGCATGCTATCAACACTATCTTACACTTTCTCCAGATCCATAAATGCCACAAACAAATCGCTTTCTTTCTGCAGGTATTTCTCACGCATATTGTTCAAAGTAAGTGTCACTCTGAAAGCCACATTGATGCTCTTTGCATGCCACCACCTTCACAATCACCACTCTCCCATACATGTTACCAGATGCACTTAACAGACTTGTACTGATGTGATTCGAGCATTCACTTTTGTCCCCTTTGCTTTCATATTACGGCAATAAACAGGCATTCCACCAGTCTTTAAGCGCCTCACCTTGAACCATATATACATTAAAAATCCTGATTAATCAGTCAACAATGCTATCACTTTGTTGTTGAGAAATTCAAGTGTAGTCCTATCCACTCAAGCTGTTTGTCACACTTCATCATATGGAAAACTCATTGCCTCTTCTCTTTTCACCAAATATTTGGTGTGACAGTCATGCTCTTTATGCCTCCTTATTCCAAACACTCCACAGCTGCCACCTTATCATCCTGCCCATTCAGTAGTTCCTCAAAATACTCATTTCATCTCCTCTTTTTCTTTCCTTTTCCTGTTCCCATTTTCCCATTGCTTCCCACCTGATTGTTCTCATTCCAAAACATTTTCTTATTCTCCTAAAGTTTGCCTGTACTCTTTCTCCATCTCCCATTTGCCCTGTTTTTCAGCCCCTCTTCCTTCTTCTTGACCTCCTCCTGCTTTCTCTTGTCCATCTCCAAATCACTTTCACTCTTTCCCTGCAGGAATTTCCCATACATTCCTTTTCTCTCTTTTACTAGCAATGTAACTCCATCATCCCACAACTCAATGCCCTTTTTCAAGTGCCCACCTTTGTAATCCATGCACTTCACCCGCACATGTAAGCAGTGGTTCCCTAAATACATCCAATTTCTTGCCCACTCCCTCAGTTTTCTTTACTCTAACCTCTTGCCGTTTCTCTTCTCATCTTCCATGGTATCTCTGCACACAAGTCTTTATTTCCAAGTTCACATGTTATTGCCTCCTTCTTCCCATATATGCCATTCCCTCTTTTTGTAAAGCATGCCCCCTCACCTTAACCTCACACCTATGTGTGCTTCTGTATGTCCCTTTTCTATGTTTTTCTTTTTCTTTTTTAAGCCAGGTATTCCCAGTCACCAGTCTTTTTTCAGCACACAATTTGAAAAACTGTTCACCATTTTTGTTTACAGTCAGTGTCTTATGCCACCCAATTTTACCCTTAAATACTACACCACCCACTCTTTCATTTAAATCTCCCACCACTAATACACAGTGCCTTGCATCACAATTGCGGATGAACTAATCTCCTCCCAAAACGCTCACCTGTCTTCCTCACTCCTTTCAATACCAGGTTCATAAGCATTTGCAATCACCCACCCCTTGTAACCAGCTCTTATTCTCACCCATATCAGTCTTGAACTCACTTTCATACACTTTAACACATTGCCAAAACTCCTCCTTCAACAGAAATGCTACCCCAATTGCAGAAACTCCTCCTCCAACAGAAATGCTACCTCCTCCTTTGATCTTGACCTCACACTAACCCCTTGGATATTCCCAAACCATTCTTCCCTTTTTACCTTTAGCTTAGTTTCACTCAGAGTCAGAACATCCAAGATCCTATCCCCAAACATACAATGTATCTCTTCTCATCCTGTTTGCTTCCAT
>JAUTYZ010202883.1:0-10609 GCA_032273725.1 Panulirus interruptus
CCTGGCTCAGGCTAGGGTATATATATGTATATAGCGTTAATGAGATGGCCTTGATTAGGGCCTCAGCTGCCCGTGCCATCTCAGCTATCATAAAAAAAAAAAAGTATTAGTACTCCCTGACAACTGCCTTCCATGGTCAGCTCTTTTTATCTTACCACCTGAGGTCAACTCATGTTTGAATGCAGACTGACTGCTAGAAAGGTCCTGTTCATTGTCTTTTTTGGTTGTGTGTCCAGAGGTAGTGTTATTAGATTGGTGATTTATAATTCCAGGCTGTAAAATTATAAAAAGGAAATATCATACATGTGATTTCAGCAAGAAATACACATCATTATGGTTGAAATTGAATGCAGTTTTGTTGTATTTAGCTATATTCTTTCCATGCACGTGGTTCAGAGGAGCTTGCAGGACATGAGTCATAATCTTATCTGCTCATATTTTGTGAATTGTTAGAAACAGCAGCTGTGAGGCTTGAGATTTGACTGATGAAGCTGAATCTGCAGTGGTGTCTGCATATACTCAGGCTTTAAAGATGCTTTCATATTTATATGGTATTGCTAGATCTGAGAATAAGCAATTCATATCCATGCAGAGGCAACCATACCCTTAGCTTCATTTATTTCAATTAGGATTCTTGGGTTATGAACTGAGGAGAGAAATATTTCACTTTTTGACTGCATTTGACTGTTTGAGTTATAAAATGAATGCTGAGTTTGTTAGCTGAGCATTGAATGAATTTTCATTGTTTTTGTAGGTGTTGGCTTTATTATTATTAGGTAGTTAGCCTGAAAAAAGCCTGAAAAATAGTTCTTAACCTAGGTAACCTAGGGTTTATGTGCAGTGGAAATAGATATAGGTGTGAAATCTTACTTGGGTTAGTTAACTGCTGTTGCTGCTGCCACTAACTTCATGGCCCCCTCTGTGATATAAAGGGACAAATCCTGAGGATGTAATGAAGATATCCTTTGACTTGACTTGTAAGGGTGTAGTGAAGATTGCCAAAGACATGACCAGTAATGGTGTAGTGAAGGTAAGGGTGTAGTGAGGAGATAAAGATGAATAAAGATAAATGAAAATGTGTTGAAGATAGGAGTGCAGTAAAGATGGCTATTCATTATCTGTTATAATAAAATTATTGCAAAACTGCCTTTGAAGTGAATATAGTTCATCAAAGGTGTTGTGAAGGTGAGTTTATGGTGTCTTCCTCTGTAGTTAATATGATAGTGAGCATTAGTTAAGAGGGAGACATACTGCATTTGTTTATGAATGTTGACATTTTTGATGTTTTTATCCTTTCCTTTGTGCTTAGTTTCATTCTCCAAATTTGAATTGCACTCAGAAAATGAACCCCTAAATTCAAATTAACCTTCCTTATGTTTAGCATTCAGACTTTTGTAATTCTACTGACCATCTCTTAATAGTTGCTATACAAAACTTGTAATTATCAGATAAGTTCAGTCAACCTTATAATCCATAGATTTGTGCCTGACATATTTTGTTATAATGTAATAGTTATTAATTGTTATTTGTTAACAGGTGTTGTGAAGACGCAAACAGCAGTCACGGAGAGACAGCGGATGCAAGGTGAGCTGTGCTGTAAGAAAATGTTATTATGAAAGAAATGATTTTTTGTATAATAAAGTGTTAGAAATTACTTTAGGGATTTTACAATTTTAAGCATTTCTAATTTAAGCTTCACAAACTTCATTCATAAGATAGTTAAGGAGACAGTAATGCTCATTGATGATACATTGTGTTTACACACTTTTAAAGGATATTTTCTGATTTAAAAATGATGATAGTATTTAGTACTTTAAAACATGACTATAATATTACTTTATTCTTTATATGCTGATGCTGATACATCCTCATTGAAGGTGTTTCTTGCTAACTTTGTTACCACTAACAGGTGGAGTCTTATTAACACCTGAATTCAACGTATGATTATATATACGGTATCCTCAAAAACCCTTGTCTGCCTCCCCACTCATTTTCAAAGGTGATGTCACACTTACATTTTAGTACTTTGTCATCTCTCTTCTGGCCTTGATTTCCATCTGCGGATGTCTGGGCATGGAATTGGCAAGGTTTCTGAAGTATTGTAGGACCATGTTTTGGGCCCATAGGGTCTTGATCTCCTTATTGAGGCGAGGCACTGATAAGGTGTTGCAGGAAGCATCCGCCTGAGCATGTGCTCTGGATGCCCAAAGTTCCGAGAAACCTCTTGTATGCCCACATGTTCTTTCTTCCAAGCGGGACTTCGGGCTTTCTCCTCCAGAGAAAAGTAAGAGCTAACCATCTTGAAGCACAAGTGTAAGAAATTTAACACTCAGAAGTGAAATTCCCAAAATGAAGTGGCAGCCAGGAAGAGTAAAAGAACATCCTTCCCTCAAGATAGCCTGAGGCACACTAAGGTGGATTGCTGGTGCTCACACCATAAGAAACACTAGTCTCTGTGACCAGATTTATGATGATTTCTCCAAAAGAGCATCATATGCTTGTACCCACAATAAATCTTAGCCTTGTATTGTCTTTGACAATATATGGGGAGTGGACAATGTTTTTTGTAGACACTTTTTTTTGTCATGATATAACCCCAGGATCCCTTTTATGGGACTCCTAAAGCTTCAAGGCACCTATATAATGAAACAAAGATCCTCTCACCTCAACATTCATGTCACTCAATTCTATGCAGGGAAATGATGGGCATTTAGAGTGAGGTTTCTCAGCAAGATTGTGCACCTTTTTGTCCATTGATGATGATTTACACTCACTGAAGATGGCTTTTCACTCATAGTGTAACCACATGCAGGTGGAGTCAAGAAGTGTCTTGATACTACTTACTTCCTGCCCCAGGATTCTCTTCTATTTTTGTTAGGCTCCTGCAGCACTCAGGAAGCTATGTCCACCAATCAGGACCATAGGTCATAAAGTGTAGTGATGTTGTTTGTGCATCTATGTGGGGACACTGCAGGGTAATTGAGCAGTAACTGTTTGGTGTCTTCACTATGGCAGTTGCTTTGTGGGAATGTAGGGTCTTGGGATATTTTGAATATGTGTGTGTACTGTTGTAGGAACAGATCATGTCCCAAGCACAGAGAGAAAAGCGTGAACTCGTGTATGTCTCGGAAGCTTCATTTCAGATAGATGCATGTCTTGTGAGATGGTGTTTAACCGAGCTGAGAAGGCAATTGTTTAATACTTATCGTGTCATTTCAGAGTGTATGTGTATTGTCAGTGTTGTGTTCGTTGGGGTAGATAGATTTCTGAGCAGAGGTTGCTGAAGTGTGAAGCAGAGGTAAGCATTACATTTCTACTTGAGGGCTGGGGGTTAGCTATGAAGTGGTTTGGGTGGGAGAGGTCTTGTGCTATTGCAAGGAACTGAGCACTGAGCATATTGAGGAGGGATTTCACTGGGAGGATCTTTATTTCACTGTGAAGGCATTGAGTGTTTGTGGTTGTTACACAGCTGGTGATTATTTGGAGTGCTCTATTGTGTGTGGTTTGCAGTTGCTATGTTTGCTTTTGAAAGGGTAGGTAGGTGAGGTGTAACACAGGGTAAAGCAGATAAATCATTTGTATAGGATGCTATGGGATTCTCTTTCTTGTCCAAGAGTGGTGCCATTTAGTGTTCTGGGGGCATTTAGTTTGTATACTGTTTTTGTGTTGATGATTTTGGAGTGAGGAGTCAATGTCACGTGTGTATCATATGTGATGCCTGGAATAGTTAGTGTTTTGTTCAGTGGGAGTGATTTTCTATAAAAAGTGACAGGATAGTGCAGGTTGGATTAGTGTCTGTCTGGGTTAAAAGGGTGACTAATAACCTCTGTGGAGATGTGGACAGTCTGTTCTTGGTGAGCCATTGTTGCAAGTATGTAATGTAGTACTTAATGTTTGTGGTTGCTACTGTCGTGTCAGGGTGTTGTAATGTGATTGCAAGATTGTCTGCACATGAAAGGACCTTCAGACTGTTGTTTGTAGGAAGTGAAGAGTGGTTATAAAGGAAGAAACTGAAGAGGGTTGAAGATAAAACTGCTCCTTGGAGAACACCCCTGCAGAGTTCAAAGGTTTTAAAGAATAATTCCGTTGTGAGTGACTCTGGCATGGTGGCCGGCAATGAAGGCCAACCACTATTTGGCACTGTTGTGTAGGGTGGTGTTAAGTATCTTTTTTAGCATGGATGTGCTGGAGTATGATGTCAGATACTTTGTTGATGTGTATAGTCACTAGTCTTGAGCAGGACATGGGTTGTAGTTGGTTGAAGGCAACTAATATATGTTGTCTGATGTCTGTGTGTAATGTGTTAATAGAGCGGTTGGGTGTGAAGCCATGTTGTGCAAGTGAGGATGGGACATTTTCTTGATTCTGTTGTGGATCAGTTCTTCAGAGTTTGGAAACTGAAGACAGAAGTGATAAAGGGAGGCAGAAGTAAGGGGAGTTTGGTGGTTTGGAAGGCTTTTGGACTAGTTTTACATCAGCAAATTTCCAGGTGTTAAGGATTCTATTGTATAGCCAAGATTCGTTGATGATATCAGTAAGTACCTGGAAAGATTATTTAATCAATTTATTACGCCCGAGGGCGATCTGGAAAGAAACTGGGCCAAAGTGTTTTATGTGAGAGTCTGGTATGTTGTTGGGGTCTGTTTCAGAAGAGTTCTTTAAGGATTTACTTGCAACAAAACACTAACTATCCTGGGAAACATATACAACACACAAGTGAAATTCACCCCCCATACCACAAACAGAAAAGCAACATACACACTAAATTACCGCAGAATGTTAACTGGTACCATATTTGAATATGTTGAAAAATAATTCCTTAGTATCCTCTACAAACAATTCATCCTATCCACTCTAAACTAGCCTCATCTGCCTGACAGTCCATCTTCTCAAAATCAAATACTGTATAACAAATCTGCAAACCAAACAAAATAAAGCACTCAGAACAATCACTAGGAACCTAGCAACCACAAACACCCAGTACTTACACAATGAAACAAAGATCCTCCTGATACAGTTCAATACCAACCCAGCATGTTCAGCACTCAGTTCTTTACAAACCCCTCAAATAAAAACCACTCCATAACTAACCTCCATCCCTTAAGTAGAAATAAAAAGCCTACTCCTGCCTCATATTCAGTAACCTCTACTCACATATCCCCCCCCATCCCCAACAAACACAGGACTGACACAACATTGTTTCTAATTTCATTGCGTCTGAAGATATTCCAATTTGTGTTCAGACTTTTCAATTATCTTTTTCTAGTATGATTTATTATACTGTTGTCCGTGTTGCTGTATCACATACACATTCATTCTATGCTATATCTCTGATGCCTGTTTACTACGGAAATACCCATCAAGGGAGTGACCACGGCAAAAGAGTCTCCACTTATCCCTGTCCTCCCTCGCATACACCATTCCACGCATTCTTGCTCCATTTCCCTCCTTCCAGTACTCTTCCACTCTATTTCCTTATGTCACAGGTGGTCTTTCTCTCACATTCATTCATTTCCACATCATATGCCGTAGTGTTTTCTATAATGCTACATTCTGATATACTTGCATTATTTACCTCTATATCTGAAAGCAGTTACAGAACTACACATGCTTTTGCTTACACTGTGAGAAGTAATCTTTAGTGAGCCTGTCAGTGAATGAAAAGGAAAAGTCTTGTTAAGAACCTCCTTCCTCTAGAGAAGTCCATCATATCCCTGCTTCTTTGTCATGTACAGCCTAGAAGCTGCAGGAGCCCAATAAAAGGGTCCAGGGGTTGTATATTAATAATGATAATAACACCATAGGAATAATTTTTCATATTGCAATGGAGGCATTTTATATGTAAGCATGGAGGTATGAATGAAGGAAACTGTCTCACATTATAACTCAACTTACTGTGCAAGGTGAAAAACTATGAAATATTCATTTCAAATTGGAAGTTTTTTTCCTTTAGCACACTCAACACAAGTTGAGGATATGTATGAGCGAATCTAGACACTGTCCTTTCCAACAATAGGGAAAAGAGTTAAAGGTAACAGACAGATCCATGACATTTCTCAACAGCAATTGCTTACATTACATTCATACATACTCACTACAGTACTGCAAATTTTCATAAACATTTGATGTTGACAAGATGTTTTATTTCTTTGAATATCAAGATGCTGAGAGTTAAACTTTTATGAAAACACATCATAGTCCTATGCAGTATCCATACTCATGCTCAAGTTAAACAAACCATATTCCCTTGACGATTATGCCATTTTAGTAACAAAAACCATAGAGGGCTCAGCCTTGTTAGCATCAGTTGCAAATTTCCCTAGTTATTTTGATAATACTGAATTGGATGAGGCATTCTCAAGATCTAATATGAATAGCTTGGTAACTGTTATTCTTTACATACAAGGAAAATGAACACTTCAAAAACTAAGTGAGATATTATAGGCATTTCTTGATATTTTTCATATCACCTTAAAACAGGATCTTTTCATAATTCTATGCAATTCTCTTTATCTTTATGTTTTTTTTACCCTTCCTACCTTTTCATATGGGAATTCATGAATTCATGAAATTCAGTTTTATTAACTACCATGATGGGCCTTCAAACAGATGAATCTGAAAGGTGAATATTATTGTAAGAACAAATGGAAAAGAAAAACTTTTTCCATTCTCATTCTAAAACTAAAAAGTTTTAAGATTATTTCACTGATATTTTAAAGCCTTTTTGTTTAAACTTAGATTAAGAACATCAAGTTGGTAACTTTCACATTCCATATTTCTCACTTTAATTGGATAATTCCAAAATAGTCAATTGATCCTCCTGAGTATAAGGGGTTGATTTGGCATATACACTAGCATCATTACTAATGATCAAGGTGCAGTGGCCCTGTCATGGCATGTACATTGCCATCATTACAAATGATCAATCTACACCAACCCTTTCATAAGACATTTATCTTGGGAAAGATGGAGTATCTGACCTGTTATTTCTGAACTATTTCCTACAAGATATTGGAAATTTTCATAAGCCCATTCCATTCATAAGTTCTCTTCACTATCATTTTCTGAAAAAGGATGCACAGAATCTGCTAAGTAGAGGATTGACTGATTACTTAGAATTATTTGCTAAGTTTATTATCTGCTATGCAGCATAATAATTAAATATTGATCATTAATACATATTTTCATGTGAAATAATAGAATACTTTAATTATACAGTATACTGTATCTTGTATAGTACAGTACTGTATATCCTTTAGGAAATTATATAGACTAGATGTGTCTTCTTCTTTTTTAATTTTATAACATCAGGACCCCATGAAGGCTATGCTACAATCAGTACTACGGAATCGATGGACTCCTTTAGAGTAATAATTTCTCAACAAGACTGTACTCCTTTCCATCCACTGATGATGATACAACTTCACCAAAGGTGACTTTTCACTCCTGGCATAACCACATGCAGTCTTGTAATACCTGTCACAGTTATCTCCCAGTGTACTCTTAGAGTATGTGGAAAGGAGTTAAAAACCTTCCTCCTGATGCTTCAAATGCTGCACACTTTTCCACCACATGAGCAAAATATAGCCTCAGCAAATCATTGGTATCTCAACTCATCACAGAGTAAAGGTTGGACTTCTGCCATTGCTAAACAGAGGGTTGGAGTAAATGCCTTTCCTACACTTTCTGAGTTAGTCCTTTTCACTGTAAATCTTTTTAAAGGTTTTCCCTACTTTTACAGTCTGTCTCATCCAAGTTGTCTATAAAAAATGAGAAGAGTATGAGCGATTTTGATTTATTGTTAGAACTTTACCTACGCATCAATGGTCAGTCTATGTATTCCTGCAAACACCTCATTACTAATTCTAATTCAAGAAAGTGTGTATGATCTCTTACATTTCTCATTTGAAGCATAGATTTTGTACTCCAAGTTCATGTCCTTAGATTTCTGTCAAGACTTGTAAGGATGGTGAAGTTTTCTCATTTGAAAAAGGCTCTGCTGCTAATCTCAAGACCATGGTCTATAAACAGCATTCATCATTATGATTCCTTGTTATAGCTACTTGAACTGGTAATGATGCCCAATTCTATGTATATCACTTCAGTTCTCACTGAATGAACAAATAGGTAAAAGAATTCAGTTTATTCTTAACAAGCAATTTTCCAAATGGCAACAAGGACAAGGAGTATATCCCAAATGTCTTACCACCTTGAATCATATAGGAGTGAGTATCTCAGCTAGCTCTGATCTTTGCTCACCTATTTTAGTTTCTTTCTCAAAATAAAATCTCGTCCTTTTTCATGGAAGCATGCTTTACTTCAGTCTATCCCTAAGAAAGGAGACCATTCAAATTTTTTTCAACTACATCCCCACTGCTCTCATTTCTGATATGTCCAGTCTCTGAAATTCTTTTTAACACTTTCTCACATACTTAGAACTCCATTTCTTTCTTACTGATCACCAATATTGCAGTTGGAGTGCAGGGTCTATTGGTGGTCTTCTCTCCTATGTGTCTCATTTCTGGTCCTCCTTCCTCAGAATTTTTGGTGAATCTTTTATCATGGCCCTCAAAATCTCCAAAGCATTTGACAAGGTGTGGCACAAGTCTTTGCTATTTAAACTCCTTTGGATTTTCTGCTTCTCTCTGTTCCCCAGTGCATAGCTTCCCCTCCTGCCAATCCATTGCAGCAGTAGTTGATGGAGCAACTTACCCCTCTTACTCCAGCAAGATTGGTGTCCCTCAGGGTTTAGTCCTATCAACTACTGGTACTCTCTTTCTCTCCATAAATTATCTTTTTATATATAATGATTGACATTGCACAAGCAAAACATGCCCCAATCAAAGGCCATTTCCAATGAAAGAAAAAAAGAAAAAAAAGAAAAAGTAAATATTAATTTGGGCTCTGCAATGTTTGTAGACCTAACTCAAAGGTAGAAAGATGAAAGGAGTAAGAGAATTCCACAGCTTTGCTATTAAGGGAAAGAGGTTGGTATCATAATAGCCATTTCTCAAGTGGCCAGTCTCCACACAGATACTGTGAAAAGCAGCAGCCAGATATGTACTTTAAGTCCAAGCCTTGTGGATAGGGATACATCCAGACCCCTGTTGAGCTCTTGAGAACATTGGACAAAATAATACATGAAGAGATCAGCAACATAATGGCATTCAGAAAAGGATGGTTGAATAGAGGTGATGCCAGGAGAATTAATGAGACTGAAAGCTACTGATTCCACCCTGGCTAATAAAGAGGTAGAAGAAGCACTAATTTCTTTTTTTTACAACAAATGATATGGCACAGGCAAAACATGCCCAAATCAAGGCCATCTCGGGTGAAAGAGAAAAAGAAAAGAAAGAAAATAATCAGGAATCCAAAAGTGTTTGCAAACCTGACTCTTAAAGGAAGAAAGGTTATTGGAAGAGGGAAAGACAAAAGAAGGAAGAGAATTCCATAGCACAGCTGTTCTAGGGAAGAAGGAGGCAGCATAACACCCAATCTTCGAGTGGCCAGTGTCCATAAAGAAAAAGTGGGAAACAGCACCCAAACATGTGCCATGGGTCTAAACCTTGGGGGTGGAGGGACACGCAGAAGCTTGTGAAAAAACTGGCAAAGATAATACCTTTAGAATAAAAGAGAGAGCAGCAACATTTAGGCATATGGAAAGGGAAGGTTGAAGAGAAGTGATGCCTGGAGGATTAATGAGACAGAAGGCTTTTGATTCCACTTTAGTTAATAGAGGGGAAGAGGATGAGCCATCCCAAATGTGTGAGCAGTATTCCATACTTGGTTGAATAAAACCTGTACAGATATGAGATAGCTGTTCACAAGAAAAATATTTTTGGCACCTGTACAACACTCCAAGCTTTTGGGAAGCAGATTTTGTGATGTTGATAATGTGGGGTTTCCAGGATAAAGTGGAGGATGTGGTTAAGCCTAACATGTTTATGTTATTATAAGGTTGAATTGTGGTGTTTTGAAATTGAACAGAGGGAAAATGAGTGACTCTTAGATGGAGATATAGGGAGAAATTGTATTTTAGTACTATAAAATTTAACAAGGTTACTATTTCCCCACTCCAAGATGCTGCACAGGCCCAAATTGAGAGAAGAATTATAATCAGTATGAGAAACAGAATGAGCATTAAAGGAAGGAGGAGGAAAAGTAAATTGAAGTATATAAAATGGGATTGTCAGCCTAAGAGTGAATAAGGGTAGAAGTGATAAGATTATTTATTGAGAGAAGAAAGAGAGCAGGTGATACAAAAGAACCCTAAAGACCACTATTCACAGCATAGGAGAGGGAAGTCACTCCATCGATGACTACTGAAAAGAAATAACCAGAGGAAACTATGCATTACAGAATAGAGACAAGCACAGAAACAAAAGGAAGGGAGTTTAGAAAGCAAAGACTTGTGCCACAGCTTGTTAAATGATTTAGAGACTTTGAGGGCTATGACAAAAGTTTCACTAAAATCCCTAAGAGAAAAGGACCGGAGGTGAATCACATAGGAGAGAAGGTCACCAGCAGAGCCAGCACTGTGAAACCCATAACGGTGATCTGAAAGAAGTGAAGGGGATTCCAAGTGTCTGAGAAAGTGAGATATTAGGAG
>JAUTYZ010202994.1:0-10064 GCA_032273725.1 Panulirus interruptus
GCTTCCTTAAAATAAAGGAATGCTTTGCCTCACAGACAATGTACTTGCAGTGATTGCGGGCAGTGATAAATGAAGGAGAGTTTTTCCAATCCTGATATGCCTGATCCCTTGCCTGAATGACCTCAGAACAGGAACAGTTGAGCCTTGGATTGGAAGAGGTCATCTTGGAGGAAGAGGGGGTAAATGCTTCCATTCCCACAACAATAACCTCCGCTATGCGTTTGGAGGAGACAGAAGCATCACCACGTAAGGGACAGTAATTTACCAAAAGAAAGTCAGAAGAGAATTTATGTAAGTTACCCCAGTCGCCTTTGTTAAGGTGCCAACATTTACACTTAGAAGGAGCTGCTGGAGGGGGAAGGTGCCATTAGAATAGATACATTTATGAGACTGTGATCGGATAGACCAGTTGGTGGTGAGATTGTGTAGCTACAGCGGGATGGATTAAAGGTGAAAAACAGATCCAGAATATTAGGAGAGTAGTCACGGCGGTCTGGCATATGGGTAGCGTGGGAGAGTATCTACTATAGATCATTGAGAATGGAAAATGTTAGGGGTTCAATCCCCTCACCATCCGTGTGGGAGGAAATCAACCATTCCCTATGGTGAGCATTAAAATCCCCTTAGTAGAAGATATTGCTTTCAGGTGAGAGGATGCCATAGTCTCATGGCAGGAGTGTAAATAGTGAAAGAAAGGTATAAAATTTGTAGAATTAGCAGAGCAGTAGGTCAAACAGAGGAAGAAAAGTCTTGTAGTTGGGTGACAGACCTTGAGCCACATAACATCAAAGTCTGGGGAATCAAGGCCCTCAAGACATGCAACAGGTGTGTTGATATATGCACAGACACCACCTTTGAACTGGAATCATGAGTGGAGATTATAATTGGATATGAAAAAGATGCTAGTGGAAACGTCATTTGACAGTTGGATCTCTGGCAGAAGTTATATATGAGGAGAGATAATAGACAGATGATGTTCAGCAGAAGAGAGGTTACTAGAGAGACCACAAATGTTGGTGTAGTGAATAGAAAAAGAGGAAATTCTATCAGAAAGGGTAAGGTCTTGGGAGGGGCTGGAACTACTACGGTTTCACCCCTCCCTCTCATTGGCAGTAGAGTCAGGTAGAAACCCGGAGATTCTTAGCACCCCGTGATGCTGGGAACTAGGTGTCATAGATTTGTTGGACACTATCATGATTGTATTTAAAAACAATTGTGCAGACAGGCGGTGACAAAATAACTTATGTAAAACAAATAAGTGAGGTTTGAGTAGGTGTATGGTGCTTGTAAGGAGAAGATGGAAGGACTAGTCTGGTAGTTCTATTTTGATAAGACAGAAATTAAGACCAGCAATCCTAGCATGGAGAGTGTGAGATGGTTCCAGCACCACTTTAACGCTCCTCAGTCAGGACGGTGGTATTATCCTGGGCAGCTGTTGTCAACAGCCTACTACCTAATGAATTGCTCCAAGGGTAGGGGATGAGATATTCTTTGAGTTTGCCATCAGGGGTCGTGGGAGGGTCCATTACTCTACTGCGTGAGCCCTCCCTTTCATTGGCAGCTGAGTCACTACATATGTTACTCAAACAGTACTTTGTTGTAGTCTGTTTTTACTCCAGATGTTGTACTTTGGGATGATACTACCTACCTCTTCCCCCTCACATCATCCGCCACATCCATTCATGGTGTCATCCACGACATATATATCTTCCTATCTTATTCTTAATATAATGTTTATCTACTGTGTCCGGTAAAATTCTGTGACTTACTTTGTTTGGACGGCTGTAACAGAAGCTCCTCTCCACACTCACCTTGCGATGAGTTTACATTTATTTTCCTGTGTCTCTGATACTTTTAATAACACACACACACAAAAGAAAAAAAAATGACCACTTCTTTATTTATGTACAGACAGTGCTGGGAGAAGTGTCTAAAAAAACTTGGCTTCATTTAATCTTTCTCACATTGATGGTTCTCCTTTGATTATATGCTCACCTGAAACACAGCACACACAGTAGATAGTAGTTGGTAGGCAGCCACTGACCAGGGGGGTATATTACCAATACTACCCGCTGGGTATTGGGAGGGTACGTGGCAGTTGTGTAGTGAGCCAGCACATCTGTGGTAGTTAAGTTGCACTCTTTTGACCCAGGTAGCTGTCTTTTTTTTCTGCCTCACCCACACGTGGATTGCTAGCATTCTGTCCACAAATATACGATCTCTCCTTGTTGCACACAACACTTGACTGCACTTAGCTCACACAACTCATTCTTCTAAACTACAGATTTTCCTGCTGTGAGTGCTATGTGCTAACCCTGCCTTTTGGCAAAATGGTATGAGCAATAGATAGAATTAGTAGGCAGGAACATTAGACGGGAGCATTAGGAAGAAACATTAGGCAGAAGTAGTAGGCAGGAACCTTAGCTGGGAGCATTAGGTAGAAGTAGTGGGTTGTGAAATTAGGTACACACATTAAGCAGAAGTAGTTGGCAGGAACATTAGGTAGGAGCCTCTGAAAACACTGTGCTAGAGTTGCCCTCTGCCGGTGGCCTGTAAAGAGTGAGGCACTAAAGGCTAAGAATTGGCACTGGAGTTCACCAGTTATGAGACTCTTTTGCCGTGGCCACCCCCTTGAGGAAGTTTCCAAATGGAATAGGCATCAGAGATATAGATAGAGAGACAGTGGTTTTAAGTGTTGCTTTTGGGTCTTTCATAATTTGAAGTGTGATGTAAGCTGACCAGAATGTTTTAGGGAATAGTTTTGCATGCTTCAGCTTGCTTTTAGTATGGTAAATCTATTTATACATACCTACCTTTCTACCTTCGTTCCCCAGGGGTCCCTTCTCTCAGGCTCCTACAGTGCTCAGGAGCCAGCAATGTTCACCAGGTGGGACTGCAGGTCTTACAGTGCAGTGATATTTTGTGCATGTCTATGTGGGAAGAGTGTAGGGTTTTAGAGGTGTAAGTTTTCCATGATTTCATTGTGGTAGTTGCATCTTTTATATGAGAGGTCTTGTGATACTGTATTTTGAAACGATGTTTGTAATGTAAGGGCAATGGTTGGTCTTCAGAGTCCAGACAGAAAAGAAAAAACTCATCCATGTTTAGGGAGTGTAGTTTCTGATGGGGTGATATCTTGCAGAGTGGTGTTTGAGATTGGGTTAGGGTGGGGGTTGTTTAGTGCTTGTCGTATCCTTTGATATGTATATGTTTTGTCATTGTTGTGTTTGTTAGGGGAGAGGGATCTGTGAGTATAGGTTCCCAAAGTGTGAGGCAGGGGTCAGCCTTTTTATTTATACATAGGGGTTGCTAATTGGTTATGGAAGGGTCTGGTGCCATTGCAAGAAACTGAGTGCCTGGCATATTAAAATGAGACCATAATGGAATTTTCTTGTTTCATTGTGTAGTTGTTGAATGTCTGTAGTTGCTAGGTAGCCAGTGATAAGTGCTTTGTTTTGTTTGATTTGCTGCTTTGCTTATGACCAGGATGACCTGGAAGGTTAAGTGTAGTTTAGGGTGGACTGAATTAATTGTTTGTACAGGATACTACACAAATGGATTCTCTTCCTAGTCTAAATCTTGTACCAGTAAGTGTTATGGGAGCATTTAGATTGTTTATAGCTATTGTATTGATGTTTGTGGTGCAGGGAGTGAATGCTATGCATGTCATGAATGATGCCCAGTATTGTAGTTTTGTTGAGTGGTAATGGTTGGCCATTCAGGGTAACAGAAGGGCGGAGGATGGATTCATGTCTGACAGGAGTCAAAAGAATGGCAGTGGACTTTTGTGGTGATGCAGACATTCTGTTTTGGGTGAGGTTTTAATTGCATGATATAGATTTATATGTGTAATGTTAGTGTGCTGTGATGCAACTGTTAGGTCATCTGCGTATGAGAGGACTTCCATACTGTGGTCTGCAGATGTTGGAGGGTCATATAGGAGGAGATTGCAGAAGTATGAAGAAAGAACCACTCTTAGGGAACTTCACTGTAGAGTTTAAGGATTTAGGATTTGAAATCTTTGTGCATGACTCTGGCTCTGAAGTCAGCCATGAAGTTGGTTAACCATTTATGGGTATTGTCATTGTTGTAGAGAGTGGTGTCAATTATCTTTTGTGTGAGATGGTGCTGAATGCTTTGTTATTGCTTGCCATTGATATTGTGTGGGAAGGGGGTTGTGGTTGGTTGGAGCAACCCAAATTGTGTTGTTTAGAGTTTTTATTGCAGTGTGGTAGTGAGTGATTGAGTCTAAACCCATGCTGTGACGGTGAGAGTGGGATATTTTTGTTGACTCATTTGTTGATTAGTTTTTCAAGGATTTTGGTAAATGAAGACAGCAGTAATATGGGATAGTATGAGGAGAGGGAGTTGGGTGGTTTGATGGGTTGTAGGTTGTATGTAAGACATACCTATGATAGCTGCATGGATATTTTGAGAAGTATATCGAATTTTCTGTAAATCATTATGTTTAAGGCCCTATGTGAATTAATAACTTGAGATGAAATAGCCTCAGTAGATACAGTATGGTACATTTATTATTTTAAAGTAGACTTCATCAATCATAGTTTTCTTAGCACACTTTGTCCTAAACCCTTATGCTGACAGAACCTCGGGGAATGTACCATCAGCATGCTTTTTGCATCCTTGTCATGCAGATAATGGCCTTTCTGGCGGAATGAAGTTTTGAAGATACCACCTCTGCCCAGCTGCACAAGTGCCTGTGACACCTCAGCTCCCTACCTTCGATGCTCTACCTTCAGCTTATCTTTGTGCTGTAGCATCATCCTATTCTAATACTACAGAACCACTTCCTCTATTGTGGTTTCCTTATCAAAGCATTAAGATTATTATTTTTTTTGTAACTATGTGTGCAGTGATACTGCAGTATGTGAATTAAATTCATTTACTTTACAGGATTACGGATGTTCATGACTAGTTTAATTAAACTTTTGAAGGTGTTATAATTGAATACAAAAGAACAGATTAGTTTTTAACCGGTTTTCATATTCACATGCATACTATGAAGATGAGCCATATAATAAATGTGAATTTAATTGTAATGAGCATCCCAGCCATAAATATAGTAAATCTAATATCATACAGACCACCAAATACCAAGTTTATCAATGTTATATACCAATTAATTAGAAGTGAAAGTCTGATAGCAATTAGATTTTTTGATATTTCTTAAGATTTGCAATGATTTGGAATTTACTGATGACATCCACAGAAAATGAAATCTGTATCAGATGGATGGTCTCAAAACTAAGTTTGCATCCAGGTTAAGTGAAGGGTTGATATGCTAGCTCATGTTAGTTTACCAGTGAAAATATACTTATGGTTATTTGAATTAAATTATGAATTATCCATATGGCTGGGTATTCATTTTCTAGTTATACCTTTCCATCACTCATTTTGTCCCAATTTTTATTCATTGCTGCAGTATATGCTGTAGAACCAGTGGGTAAGGACCTTCAGAGGTGTCTTGAGGCCAAGCAGAGATTATGGCCAAATCCCCCATTGTATCTAAATACCGTTGCAGATGCCCTTAGGCTACAGTCAGTAAGTATTTAGAAGTTTTATTTTTTATTTTTTATCTTTAATGTAATGTAAGAGAATTTTTAAAGTACTGATGAACTGATTCATGAATATATAGTTACTATCTGTCTGGATGTCTCTAGGGTAGCAGAGTAGTAAGTGAAACCCCTGTTGTCAATCAGAGCATCCCCTTCCAAAATATCAGAATTCTCCATATGGGTTCTGCCAGTCTACATCCAACAAACACCATGTGGAGTCACTTTTTTTTTGTTCTTCCTCTTATAGTGACTGACATGGCATGGGCAAAACATGCCTTAATCAAAGGCTAACATTGGGTAAAAGAAAAGATAGTGGAAATTAATCAGGGCTCCAAAGGTCTTTGTGGACCTGACTCTTAAAGGAAGAAAGTTAATATGAAGAAGAAAAGATGAAAGAAGGAACAGAATTCTAAAGTTTGGCTGTTTGAGGGAAGGAGGTATCATAACAGCAAATTCCTGAGTGGACAGTCTCTACACAGAAACTGCATTCATTTGCTTTCTGATTATCTTTTCCAATATTTTACAAACTGCACTCTTTAATGAGACTGGTCTGGAGTTCACTGCAGTTTCCTGAGCCCCTTTCTTAAATATAGACACAACATTTGCCCTCTTTACAAGAAAGGTGACAAGGAACAGGCACTGAACTACAGACTGGTCTCACTGATGAGTGTGGTCTGTGAGGTTCTGGAATAGAAAATTAGCAGCAGCCAAACATGTGCCTTGGGTCAAATTCCTAGGGGCAGGGACATAAGCAGACAGCTCACAAGAACAGTGGCAAAAATGCTTCCTGTAAAAGGAGGTCTTTGAGTCTTTCTTTTTAAAACCAATTTCCGAGTGGAGGAATTAGTTTGGTTGCTCTTCTCCGAATTCACTGAAGTTTCTCTTCACCTTTGATCATGTTTGATGACCAGAATTAAACAGCACATTCCAAATGAGACAACAGACAGACAAGGATAGGATCCCTCCCAATCATCTCGAATGTGGAAGAACTCACAATGCTTGGTCACTAGCATTCTCCAAGAGATCTGGATGGAAACTTTGGCACTAATGCTAACTTCAGGATTTGCAACTGGAAACTGGTGACAAGGTCATCCAGGATACAAAGCCAGTTATATTAACAGAATTTCCTAATTTTGGGGAAATTATTTCTGGCAAGAAACAAAAATATGATAATGGTGAGGTGAGTTGCAAACAGGAAAACTGTAGTTAATGATTAATCGAGTTGTTCTGAGGAGAAGATATGTGCTCTTATCCAAAGGAATCTTAGCATACTTAAAAGGTTGAATAGGATTCAAGAGAGAGTAGATACACTTAAATTTAAGTTACAAAACTTAGAGAAAGACAAAGTTCAAATGAGAGAAGATACTAGAAGGATGAATGAGCATGTTAGAAGATTTGCACAACTCCTCCTTGATGTTATGGGAGCACTAGAGAATATGGATATTCAAGTGTCTCTGGGAACTATGGGTATTCATGAGGTATATAATGAAATAGTATGCTAATGATACAGCTAATGACTATGTTACATAAGGGAGTCCCTAGAAATGGATCATTTTACCCACAAACGATGGATTCATTGGGAATGAATTTACTAATACTGTAGCAAAAGTTGGATCCAAGGAGAATGAAAGAGTTTCATGTCCTTAGAATTATTAGGCCTAAAGAATAGTCAAAAGCAAATTTAGAGATGAGCTAAAAGAAGGGAAAGATATTAGATAAAACAGTACTGTTAAGTGGTTTGATGAAATATAAAAATGTAGGATAACATACACATGGAGAGAATAGGCATAAGGATATTCTTGTGGCTGTATTAAGAAGAGGATACTTAAGTGGATGGGAATATAGAATAAGAATAAGTTGTGATGAAGATGAACTTATGATAAAAGTTTTCAAAATACTAGATAATCTTAACAAGATTACATACAAAATTTCTTTCACTTTAAACATAGATTTGATGACCAGAAATAACAGTATGAAGGTAAAATGAATATGAAATCGTAGTGTGAGCTAAAGTTTTTTCGCTTATATAGTGCTTAAACATTGGAATAAACTTCCTCCCAAAGTAGTATATGGAAATACTATAAATACTTTCAAATCAAGGCTAGATAAACACTTAACTCATATGTGGTATCATTAAGAATTCCAGTTTACCACTAATCATGTCTTTTTTTTTTCAGAATCCAGTTACAGAGCAGATGTTGTCACACTGATAAGGAACTTTTTCCGGTCCATACTTTCCTGTAGAATCTCCATGATTGTATCTTCTCCCTATACTGCATGGTGTATTTTTCTCATCTTTTACTTACTGGCAATTGAGCTGGAGGGAGAGGTGGATGAGGAGATGCTTCTGTTTTACTATCCTGCTTCTTTCACAATTTTTACAAAACCAAAACAAATTACCTTATTATGGGCCATTAAGTTTTCTCTTCCTTGTCCTTCCCATATTTAGCAGTCATGGTATCAGTTGTAAAAACCTCACATGTTGGGAGAATCACATTGCCTGGTCTTGTATCCCCAGCACTGTCATATCCCAAAGAAAGTTGGCCTCCCGATAAAGCCTTCCACTTTGGAGGGGCAATAGCTGAGAGTGTAGAGTTTATCTGGGAACTCTCCTTCCCAGAGAGCAAAAACTTGATACCTCTCTCTCCCTCAACCACATTTCTCTTAACCCAGGTAACACGAGCATTCTCCTCCTCGAGGGGGGTCAGGAGGTAAGTGGGAAGATAATCACTTTTGTCCCCGTTACATCTTCAGGTAACTGGAGTTTAACAAACTCACCCTTGTGTGGGCATCCTACCTTATTGTTCTTTGATGCATATCAGAGTCTGTCATGGCCAAGATAATAGTCTTAGTGAAAGTAGAGTGAAGCACACGGTTCATGTGTTTTTTAGGGAAATCAAATAACCAAGTTCCCCTTCATCTGGCAGCATTTCTAGGGGAACTGTAGCCTGTACCATTCAAATTCTGATGTGATACCTCCATCATCCACATAAGCATTACAGTTGGGGGTAGCTTGCTGCTCTTCCTCACTTTCCATTATATCTGCATCAACCATTCTGTTGAAGAATCTTCCAAAATCTGTGTCAGACTCATTCATTTCAATAGAAAGTTGACTCCTCTTGGAAGGGCCAGGTAACTGGGACCTTCGTGCTTGCTACTTATGGTGTTGACAGGGCAACACGTGCACATCCAGGTCATATACCCCTAGGGCTAACGGGTTGTGTGTGTCCATCCACTGCATAAAGTGTATTTCTTGAAACATGCAAATAATCATCAAGCTTTAACAGCCATAGTTCACTGGAAACTCTTAATATACAAGACAGTGTTATAGCTGCCTCCAGGCTTTAGGTTTATGCAATGAAAAGAGAGAACTTTCGCTCAGCTCCAAATAGAACAGTGTGGCTGTTGTATCTGGGCCATCATGTCTTCAGAAAGAGAACAAGGAAGAACTTTCCAAAGGAGAAAGCTGAGCGAGACTGGAGTTTTTGTTGATGCACTGTTCTACTTTGTGAATGCAAATAGTGCAAGCATTACCAAAGCACATCACGACCCTTCAGACCCATCAACATCGGATGGCAGCCTAGTCGAATGACTCACCAACATCAGAGGGCAGACCAGTGTAATGACCCCATCAACATCAGAGGACATCAACATCAGAGGCCATCAACATCAGAGGGCAGCCTAGTCATCACATGAACATTTTTTTTCAATTATCACTCACATGGCAGCCCAACAGTAACACTTCATTGGATGGCACATCCTCCCAGTTCAGGATCAGGAAAATTTTCACTCTGAATGCATGGCAGGGTATCCTGAGTACCAGTTCAAAAATGTCTTAGAAGTCCAAGGGAAATGACTTGGTTTGGTTAGTGATTGAAGTTCATTGTAACCCTAAAGTGTTTATTGTACATATGGGATTGCCCCTCACTACAGTGAAAACTTAAAATGCTTTTATCTCTTATTTTTATAGTTCGAGTAAATATGTAAAGGAAAAAGTAATTTTTTAACTCCTAATCTGCATCCACATAATACAAAAGTGCATCTACATGAACCTTTGCTTCATTGAGCTTGATTCTTGTGATGGGAAGCTCATCCACCACCTTTCATATTTTACAGGTTACACAAGAGTTTTTCAGAACAGATATATTTTTTACGACTTTTATTCATCCTCAGTATTCATTAGCACTTAATTCTTCTCCTGAATGACATCTTGTACTTCCAGCCACGTCTGTGCTTTGATATATTTTCTGGGTTCTTGTTTGTAACGTATTACAGGACAGAATCAGTGCATACTTTTTATATGTTTTTCCCATTACAGTATCTTATTAGACTCAAGACAACTTTCCTCATGTAACTTTATATTATTATTTTATCCTTATTTCCATCTTCTAAATATTCATTCACAAAACTTACTTTTATTGTCATAGGTAAATATTACTGATATGCACATGACAAGAACACCTTCAAATGCTTAGCTGTTGCTGTATG